>JASCZW010004099.1:29529-137413 GCA_034211315.2 Aedes japonicus | reverse complement strand
TTTTTGGGTTCCAGTGACCCATTTCCAGGGCCCAAAAACTATCACCTCCAACTCCCGGAATAAAGCTGTCGTATCGGCAAAAGTTCGTTGAACTACTAGCATTTTCTTCAGAAACACTGCCGAACGATAGGCATTGTATACAGACACACACTTTAGATAAGAACACTGGGAGTGAAACACTATATAACAAATACGGAAGCTACGCATTTTCTGGATCTATAGACTATTGAAACAATGGTCTGAAAAACAGATATGATTCTTTGGATCAACTAGACTATATAGTTAAACCTAAATGCTACGCGTCTTATCTAGTGCTTGAAAATCGTCAAATGGCCCATATTTCGATGAAGTCTGCTGAAGTTGCATTAATTATCACAAAATTAGGTACTGCGGATCCTGCTGTCAGTTTTCTGAGCGCAAACCTCAGTAATTTATATCAGGCAGTTAATTTTAGAGTATTTGCTCCATAATTTTGCACTGGACAGCAATTTGAGCGATTGTTTGTTTTGTTTTGTTTGTATTTTAGTCAAATTGTGAAATTGTGTGGCCCCAACTGGCCTTGGAATCATGTCTCAGCAAGACAATTATAGTGGAATACTGAGTGGAAATGAGGCTGGCGGAAAGATCAGTCTGAGCACTTTTTCTTCTTGTAATGTAAAATGGAAACAGGGATTCTGGGAAAACATGGTACAGTACAACTGGAAGGCAAAGCCGGCAATCAAAATGTGTAATAACAAACTGGCACTGTATATCTATCTACGTCTATAGAGCATGTTAATGCACAGGTTTATGGCAGGACATTGACATCACAACTTAAGTACTCGTCGTTGTCTTCTGTATGGCCAGATAAATGTTGCTGGAAGTGAATTTGTCAAGTTTCATGACAAGTGTATAAACCACGTTCACTGCAGCATGATACGTGATGGAAGTATCTTGATGTCAGATGAGCTTGCATATTTCTCGAACTAGATGTATGGTTGTGATCCTCAGACAAACGTAGTACGGGATGTTACCCCAAAGTTCCTGGAGAACACGTGAAAATCTCTAAATCTATATCGCTGTGGTGGTAGTTATTCAGAATGATGATATCATTGCATTGTGCTGAAGATTCTGAATGTAATTAATGGTCACGTGGTCTGGAAAAAATTGTATCGCTAGACCATCCACTTTCTCCAATGCGGTAACAGCTATATGTAAATCGTGCGCGATGGCATCATCAATACATTTTGACGGTCAGAACTATTTTTTGATGGATGGTATTTTCGGTAAGATCAGTTTAAACTGTGCTCTGCGATTATTACCGGAGAATAGACACTGGTAACTATATTTACATCATTTCCTGAATCGAATCAGTCGAAGTTATGTTATTTTTTTTAGGATTTCTGAGCTTTTAAAGTTTCGAAGTTATAATAATAAAACCTCCATTCAGCTTTTACTATTGCGCTCATCTTGTTCACAATACGTTGACATGATGTCTTGGCCTATGCACACTCGAAAATTTACGTATTTGGTAACTTTTACCGAACTTTCAACGTTTAGGTAAAATTTGACAAGTTCCGGTAATTTTTGTACCGGAATACTGTAAAATTTCACCGAAGTCCGGTAAATCGGACACTTCAGCCGCAGACAAACGTTCAAGCTCGAACAAAAGAATTCAAATTTGTTGTGTAAAATTTCATCTTGCACAGTAGCGCCGCCTTGTGAACTAATTGCTACATTAAAACTAACAGTTTGACTGGCAACATTTTTCCCTTACCAATCAAGAAACGATCTGTGGCGCCATCTATTGGCTTATTGCTCTTGATATCGAGGACGCCATGTTTTTACACAACAGCCAAGTTGAAGTCAGACGTCTGTCTGCCTTCAGCTGTTGAGGTTCGGTAAAAATTACCGAATACTGTAAAATCTTCTAAGTGTGTGAATAAAAAAGGTATAAATTAATTTTTGAAATACGACCTTTTTATATTTATTTATATATATTACTTCAAGAAGAGCTAGTTTTGACAGAACCACAAATTTTTGGGTGCACCAGTATAAAACTAAAAAAATTGAATTAATTTTGATACGACCTTTTCATGTTACTTCCAGATAAGCTAGTTTTATTGAAACACCACAGATTTTCAGGTACACCTATCTAATACTAAAGCTGTCATATTGTCAAGCCTGTGGTTGCAAATGACATCAAAGAAAGATTGCATTCGATCAACAAATCGGTCGGCAAGTTTGCCGGATGTGTACCGCAGATAAGTTCCCACCAGCAAAGCGGTGCCTCTCCAGAGGACAACCTGAAGAAGGCCTTAGCGCATCGAGAGAAAACTACAGAACGAAATATTCAGTTTGTTTGACTGCCCCGACAATTCGTCGGGCAACCGTTGAGCTCCCTCTCGTCTGAAATCTAGTTATGTTTGCTCCTATTACCGGGACAGAGATCTTTCAGCTCTTGCAACGTGCAGTCGCCGCTGTATGTGCACGGGATATTAACCGGCTTCAGAATGAACACCAGCTCGTCGACTTCATCGTCAGTTGAGCTCCAGTATTCCACAAACACCTTATAATTCGACCATTCGACAAACTACTTGTGTTTCAAGCTCGTGACTACAAAATATTGGGGAATTACAAACAAAAACGAAAATATAACAAAGGAGGCTGATTCCGTAAACGTCAAATAGCTTTACACAGCACGAAGTGTTTAGCGAAACAGATACGAGTAGATCTGCTACAAGAATAAAGTTAAGTCCTATGTAGTTACCTTCTTCTCGACGACCGGTGCGAAAGTGGGTGGCTAAACCAAAAATAGGAACGCTCTCTGTCATCAAAATATTACCCAGATCACGAGACCCAACGGTAGGGATAGTCTTAGAAATTCAGTGACAAAGCCAGTATGATGATTACATTTTACAAAGTACGAAGCCTGCATCCTCAGTAAAAATGAAACGTGCGGGAAGATGTGTTATGGACAGCTTTCCGGACAAAGATCTATCAGTCAGTTGTCATCTATAGAAAATGGTTGCCAGACAGCGAGATTTGTTTCTTCAAAATAGCTAATTGAAGCCGTCCGTAAAAAAAATCCCTTACCTTATCCCCTAGCATTAAATAAACTCCTCGCAACAAATGATAGTCTACTCAATAACACCCCCTTTCCTTCTACCCGAACAGACCAAATGCCGGTGTCAAAATCTACAACCTGGTGATCCTCATCGTCGACATCCTGGTGATGTTGGTCCGATGGACACTCTACACGCTGGAGGCAATGTACATGGTCGTCGTGCCCCCGAAGCCGGAAAGCGTCGCCAGGACATCGTCATAGTAACCGGTGCCGGTCATGGCATCGGACGCTCGTTAGCTCAGCAGTATGCCGAGCTGGGCGCGACGGTCGTCTGTTTGGACATCAACGACAAAATGAACAACGAAACTGTGGCCACCATCAAGAAGGAGCAGGGCAATGCTTTCGGATATGTGTAAGTTACGGAATCTGCGTTCTGGGCTTTTGTTCGCATAATCTACTAATGAACCGCATGATTGTCTCCGATTAGATGCGACGTAACAAGCCGGGACCAGATCATCGAAACGGCAAAAACCATCAAGGAGCAGGTCGGTATCGTGACCATTCCTGATCAACAACGCCGGTATCATGCCGACACATACCCTGCTGAAGCAGACGGAGGGTGAGATCAGGAAGACGTTCGAAATCAACGTACTTGCTCACTTTTGGGTAACAAGAGATCCTTCCATATCTGAATCGACTATTTTCAGCCTAACCAATATGATCCTCTTCTTTTAGATGCTTCAAACATATCTTCCGGATATGATTCAGAAGAATCGTGGTTCTCATCGTCGCGCTGTCATCCGTTGCTGGTTTGGTCGGACTCAACAACCTGGTTCCATACTGCGGTAGCAAACACGCCGTCCGTGGTATCATGGAAGCCGCCCACGAGGAGATTCGCCAGGATGCCCGCAATCCAAATATCAAGTTCACCAGCGTCTATCCATACATGGTTGATACGGGCCTGTGCAAGAAGCCACACATGCGTTTCCCGAATCTGATGCGTCTGGTCAAACCGGACGAGGCTGCGGCTGCCATCATCGATGCCCAACGGCGTGGTTTGATCGACGTTTCCATTCCCGAGTACCTGCTGTACCTGAACACCTTTGTGCGTTTGTTCCCGCTGAAGGCTGCCAATCTTCTGCGAGACTTCCTGGACAGTGGAGTGGAGTCCGATCTGTGAACGCTGACCTGGACTTGGGTCAGACAAATTGTGTATACAAGACATCACTCCCACAGCACGTGCAGCTCTAGATAGTTGTCCTTAATGTTAACTTATTTGTTATGTGTTACGATTGCAATAGTTGTCCATTATACAGCAGCATTTTCCAATCTTGTGAGAGTATTTTTTACTTTTGAGTCAGGTAGGGAGCACTTAGCACAAAGATTTATTTGTAAGCGACCTTCGTGAGCGAATTAATGATACGAGTGTAAATAAATCATCCTATGTAATAGGAAGGGTGTAGATGGGTTTTTTTAGATGATCCGAAAAATTCTGGTCCCGCTAAGGTCTGCAGTTTGTTTTGCCATCACATTTAAGATCGGAGTAAGCCGCGCCTCATATTTGGTGTATTTTTTTTCAGTTTTGCTAATGCTTAAATTTCCAAAAATATTCCATGATTATGGAAAATTCATTAGTTAGTACTGCATTTTCAGCGCTTTAATTATGTTTCGGCAGCTCCGTTAATCCTGCCAAAATAGAAATCTTAAGCATTTTGTGACCAGCTCGAATTTTCCTGGAGGCGGAATTTCGTGAGGATTATTCAAATTCAGACTTCTGACTGAGATTATTAAAATTTAGATTTCCTGAGCTAAACCAGATCTCAGTGGACGTGCCATTTGTGTTTTTTCTTTTGGTCCGCCGCACAAGTTCGAACAAAGCAACCCAGACAGGTATTCGTTCACCTTTCACGACTTGACAGTCGATCAACTGATATTGAATCTCAGTTGTCAGATGTTGTCTTTTAATTTTTATGTATTGTATATTTTTCTTTTCAACCGGTTCAGTGTTTGATTTTCAACCGGAAAGTGATTAATCCTAGAGAGTGAAAAGTGATTGCCAACATTCACTTCAGTTTTTACTCAAGATGGGCAGCATGATGTGTGCCTCCTCGACAATCACACCAGCCCAGATAGCCTAGTACGATTGCAGTAGCGAAAAACGCTAGCCTTCTTCAATTGTACGTAATTGTACTACAATCACTGAGAACAGGCATCCAGGCTCGAACATTTTTTTCCCCATTTTTTGTAAATTTTTAAAAGCAAGCCGTTGGAAAAACAACGCCGACTAGTCTAGGTTTCACCGAACTAAAAGTGTCAGACTATCAAATCTCTAGGCGGACAAGTGGCGCCATCAACATACGATTCACCAAAACTAACGGAAACGAGCTGTTGTTTTAAAACAGTAGTTACAGAAACTTAAGGCTCAGCTACAATGAGGAGTGCAAGGGCGCGTTGCGGCAGCTTTTGACAGTTAATCCATATATTTTATGTCAAAAACTTCCGCACCGCGCCGTTGCGCTCTCCATTGTAGCCCAGCCTTTACACACGGCGGGCACTCCCGCTTGGATGTCTGTTCTCTGTGCTACAGTTTCACTCAATGTGTTTCAACCGATTGACTTGAAATATAGCTAGCGGTTTATTTCAAATTTTGGCAGTTGGTTAAAGAAGAAAACTTGAAGTCCGCCTTTGAAGTAGGATTCTACTAGGACTGTTTACTTCAAATAGAGCATGGATTATTCGCTCAAAAATAAGACATACAAATTTATTAGTGCAAAATCCTGCAACGCTGATACCGAAGATTAAATATTATTGTTGCAACTGAAAACCGAAGTAACCCACTAGTTCCAAACTATTTTACTCTAGTTCAGTACAATTGAATTGCGGCGCATCTAGAGCGCTGTACAGCGCATCTGATGTGCTACACAGCGCACAAGATGCGATACTTTGTTGCCATACGTATCAGCAGTCAATTTAATTTGCGCGAGTGCCTTTTTCCGGTTTTGAACTGCAACGAGAATACTATTTGCTCATTGGTATATTTAATCACTTAAAAAAATTACACTGTAATTGTAGATTGAGCCTTTACTTTTTATAAATGCGTTAAACGCTGAACCGGTTGAAAAGAAAAACCATACATTAAAAATTAAAAAAAAAAACAACATCTGACCACTGCACAAATCCGGAGCAATTTGCGATTTGCGAAGCGTAACATGCAAGAATGTAAACAAAATGTTTTATTTCGATATGCAATTATAGCAATAATTATGTAACTAGGGTCATCGAAACGGTTCACTGGAGATTTACCAATAGAGACCTTGTTGTACAGCCCCTGTTAGTTGCTGCTATAAATTTTGAATTTTAATTAAAGGGTTTATTGTTGATGTTCGATGCAAGATGGGCCAGAATCGCTGTATGAGTACTAGTCTTTTCTTCATCATACACAAACCGCTAATTGTTTCATCGAATTAAAAGCGTTTCAAAGCGCGTAAAGACTTCTTATCAAGGCAACCCTCCATTTGATTGTTGACAAAGTGACAGGCGTAATTTAAATTTTAAAGGCGATACCGACAAAAAATCAAAACAACTGGCGAATAGTATAGGGCGATACTTTTTTCCAGTACTTGTAGGCTAACATTGAAAATGGCGTAATCAAACATCCTAGTATAGACAGGCGAATATTAAAAATGTGCAAATTTCAATGAATAACGAACGAATATCCATCAGTATTATATATTAATCTGAAGCTAGCTTTGTTTTCTGTATGTATGCTAGATTGTAGGTGAATTTATTCGATTATTTGTGAATCACTGTTTGAAATTCTACTTGCAATATTACAATCATCATTTCCCTTTTGTTTACATTCTGCATGTTCGCCCTAATCGCAAATCGCTCCGGAAATGTCAGTTGATCGATTTTCGAGTCGTAAAGGTAAACGAATCCTATCTGGGTAGACTCCGCTATCTGGGAGTCCTTGTTAATCTGTTCCAAACACGGTTTATCAAGAATGCCGAGCAGGGGCCTGGCAACCCTATCCTTGCTACTAGCGTTTGACAGTACTGCAACATATCACGGGCCTTATTTGAATAAGGGCCCGTCTGACGTTTGTTCCTACGGGCACGAGTGGCGGCATTGTTTACAAATAATGAATCTTTGATGTTTGGATGTTAGAGATGTTGGCTAAAGTAAAATGAATTCTCGCCAGCTCCTTGATACCGAGTGATTGAGTAGACAGCACTCATTTTCACAAGCAGTATAGAGTAATAAAAAAAAAATGAGTAAAGTGGTTTTCCTTCGACAAGAGAAGATTATCAGATGCTGGGTGCATTATAGTAATCGCATTTTAACCCAAATTCTGGTGTGTATAGCAATCGCATTTTTAATCTAGATGTTGAAAATGTGATTAAAAAAACGCGGCTGAAGCTCTGTGTACAAGAGATTTGAGTAGGCTGCATCAAAAACGTAATTTTAAGGTGATTACGAAGTATGTACGTAACTGCTAAGGCAGTGGATCTGATTGAGCCAAAAAGTATATCCACTTTTTCTTGGCTATCCAGCCCCTGGCATAAGTTTCATCGAATAACCTCTCAGATATTCTGTCAAAATACACAGGGAATCAAAACAAAATCAAAGATCCAAGTACCTCAAAGCGAATGCATCTTAAATCGCTAGTGTCCTATTGAGGAATCCAACTTGCAAAAAGAAGATGACAACGAGTGGTGACAAATCTGACAGCTCCCATGTTAAAGTATAGGGTGAAACTTTTAAAATGCTTCTAGAAAATTCAAATGAAATTGTAATCAAAAGCGGTATGTTGTATGATGTAAGAAAAATCCAAAACTTCTCAATAAAGACATTTTCAGCAAAATAAAAATAATATAATGCCCCTATTGTGCAGTTTTGGATTTTTCTTAAATAATAAAACAGAAAAATAGTTATAATATAAAATAATGACCAAAATATACGCTCCATACAAAATTTTAGAAATTTGTATGGAGAAAAGTCTACGAGGGGGGAGGGGGTGATGTCTGAGTTTTTTAATAAAATGTGTCTACGTGGTTTATGAATCGACCCATATCGATTTATCTCAAAACCCCGAAAATGCAAATAAAATACACCATAAAGAAGGAACATGCTTCTTCTTGTTGGGATTATGATTTACAGGTAAAAGTTCTCGTTTCCGAGAAAGCGACGGTTATAGTATCAACAGATATAGATCAATCTAAATGATCTAATTAGGGCCTCGTAGCCTGTTCATGATATTGGATTCAAGTTTGGCTTGCAAGAACCCTTTTTTTTATTTTCATTTTTTTCGGCAAAGCCAGTCAACTAAAACAAATCGATATTTCCACTTCGATGAAGCCTTGTACTTATGCATTTTTTCTACAACACTGAAATAAAAAAGGACAAAAAGTATTCATTTTTGGGATTAGTGAGGGATTAGGATCTCAATTTAAATTTGTGGTTTTTACAAGGGGTGTTAGCACTCCGCCACGTTGTGTTTGTGTTTCAGTGTGTCGGAAGGTGTTTCGGGTTGTCGGGTTTTATTGTTCCAACTTATCTGTCAATACTACAACCGAAAATTTATGCTTCTTGGCAACTCTGGACGCTTTTGACGTTTAATACACGCACACTTATGCATAATCTAAATCACATCAGTGCAAATGAGAGGGAAACAAAACAGTCTGTTGCAATAAATGAATTTATCTTTCATGTGGTGGCCAGTATGTTTGAAGTGTGGCGGATTGTGTTTTTGAGAGTGTTAACATATGGTGGCCGAATGACTTACCCCCTGGGTTTTAGCAACTTGGACTTTGCATTTTCAAGAAGTTTGCAGAATAAGCCTTTATTTACGTTTGCGATATTGGCCTTTATTTAAACTCCATGTCGAATTGATCTCTCTAGCAACACTGCTTAGTTTTACGTATTCTAGATTCATTTATAAAAATATTAAAAATCTTTAAAAAGAAGGGTTGTTATAAAATAAGGTGTTCTGTTTTAAGTTTACGTCAATTTGAAAAAGGATATAAATCTATGTCTTAAGACCGTTTTATTTCGCTACATCGCCCCACGAAACGATGGAAAATAAAAAATGTAAATTGAGAATATCGCAAGCATCAACTTCCTAAAGGAACTGAATTGTAAATACGCATTGGAAGAAATACCTTTAAGGAGGGATATACAGTTAGAACGACCAAAAATTTCAATTTTTGCATAAAAAGTTAGTAAATTTCCCGTAGAATACCCCAAGTAACATTTTTAATTAGATAAACGCTTCATTGGCAATACGTATACAACTTCAAACTGAGTAATGGTTAAGTAGTGGTTGCACAAGCGTCACAGCCAATATTTTCACAAGCCGATCTGGCGAATCTACCCAGCTTCATGAAAATATGAAAAAAATGTCAAGCAGAATATGTAATCGGTTTATAGCCTAGGGAAGCTTTTTATCCAAAAATTATACAACTATTACGTAACTGTTCTTTTTGAAACGCATATTCAGCATATTTATTTGTTCATCGCCATTTCTATTTTTAGAAGGCTGGCAAAACAGCAGTTGAAAAATACTCAACCGTTCATTGCGCGAAGAGAACGTGATGATTGAGTAGCTTCAACTTACAAATTGAGTTGTTTTGATCATCAAATTAAAATATATACAAGTAAGGTTTGGAAATACCAGTTAACAATAGCTAGATGGGTGAATTCTACCTACATCAATTTTTGTATTCACCCAACTGCTAACCTCACTTGACAGAACTCAACGTTGAGTTTTTTTTACTTAATTTTGGGTACTTTTTTCTTAGCGTGTACACTTTCGATTGACATCACTTATCACGCGTGTATAGTCTCGTGGGATTGTGGCTCGGCTCTGGATGCCGAGGTTCATGGTTCGAATCCCGATTGCAACTTTTTTTTTCATGTGAGGAAAATATTCATACGATCGTCATATGAACTTCTTTCTATTAGGAAATCGTATAAAACTAGCAATAATGTCTTCTGGCAAGTTTCCATACAATATTCTAATGAGTTCCTCTCGATTTGTTCGCTCAGTGTACTTATACAACATTTTATACAGCTATAATCACTAAGCTGTATAGCGGCTAAGGTATTTTTAATATAAAGGCTTTTGAAAAGCTATAACGAAGCCAACAAATAAAACTGTGTAAGAGAACACAGAATGATCATTCAAAAGCTTAACCGACTAATTTCTTAGCTACATAAACAAGCTGTGTAAACGTACACAAACATTGTTCGCATAAGAACTTTCTTTTCAAAGTATGCAACCTAGAGCTAAATGTTGTGTTAAAGCTGTATGTTACATTACGCATAAGTACTGTATCGATTTTTTAATTCTGCTTATTGCTTATTCAGCTTCACTTGCTTTTATACAATTATAAAACAGCTTATAAGTTCTTAGCTTCGGCTTAGGCAACTAAAAATGTTAGTTGGGACACTCACTGAAATCTTTTCGAAATTCTAAAACTCCAAGTGTTTCGTTTCATCGTTTTTCGAAGACGCCTTCTTCGCGCGCAGACCGATAATTAAAACTTTCAACGCGTTTTTCTCAAAACAGCATTTATGGAGTTTATACCGCACACATAAAATGAAATATTATTTAACTAAAGGTTTGCACTTTACTTCTAAAAGTAGTAAGTTTTCATTAAATTAAAAGGAAAATTATCTACTACGAAAATTATGTTTTTGATTTGAAATGAGCATTTTTTCGATTCAGTGTGTAGAATTTAAAAGTGTGTTTTTACCACTAAAATTGTAGAACTGTCAAAACCACCAACACAAAGCGAGTCGTCGTTGTCGTTTGGAATTTTTCGCTCGATCACACTGTTAAAGTACGAACAACTGACAAGACAAGATATTTTCAATGACAGTGCTTTACTTAGTTGAATCAATCATTCCACTTTTTTATTCGCAGCGCTACCACAAGTGACGACGAACAGCAGCACACCAGGCAGCAGATGCCAGATGTTGCTCAGGTGCACTTGGATAATAATGTCCAACATGGCTTTCTCGTGATGGAAAACATAACGAAAGTTCAACAAAGTTGAAGTTTATTTTGCAATAAAATAATTTGCTCCGATTTTAAACAATGCCATGGTTTAGATTTGACAGTTCTAAAATCAATCTGAAAATAAAATTTATTTTGAAACTTTTTTTTAATTTAAATCCAAAAAGCACATTTTTCTTTTGATTGCACAGAACTTTCTGGACGAACGTTCATTGTGGAATAAAAATAACTTGCTTTCGTTTTCATCGATGCCACCGTTTCGATTTGACAGTTTTACAATTTATTCTGAAAATTTCTACTCTTAAATGTACAGAGCAAGATATTTTTGAATTGACGGTTTGAAGGTTTTTGTTTCGAAAGCAAACCGCTTTCTACGAAAAAGAACCAATGCCACTTTTCAATTTTTGCAATGTTTTTTTTTAATTTTAATAATCATTATTCTTTGTGTGCGGTGATAGCTCGAAAACTAATTATTCGATTAAGATGAAACTTAAAAGATTTCTTTATTATAGCATTACCATAGACTAACTCTAAGACTAGTAGGTCCCATACAAAAACGATTTTTTTCTTGGCTCAGTCAGTACTAGAACATCGTCCCAAGCTCGGTCCCAAGCTCAATAATGCACCCCTTATAATGAACTCACATGAACACACTCTCAAATACTCTGTCAAAATAACACAGCAAATCAAAACAAAGGCGCAAATATGTATAACAAGGTGCTGGTTTCAAGGTGTAATTCGGACCAAGGGGTTCTACAACAGTGAACCAATTTCAAATCGCTAGTTGCATATTGATTGTTGCTATAACCATAGACTAACTCTAAGACCAGTAGGTCCCATACAAAAACGATTTTTTTCTTGGCTCAGTCAGTACTAGCGCATCGGTCCCAAGCTCGGTCCCAAGCTTCATAATGCGCCCCTAATAATGAACTCACATGAACACACTCTCAAATATTCTGTCAAAATAACACAGCAAATCAAAACAAAGGCGCAAATATGTATAGCAAGGTGCTGGCTTCAAGGTGTAATTCGAACCAAGGGGTTCTACAACAGTGAACCAATTTCAAATCGCTAGTTACATATTGATTGTTGGCATTACCTTCTATATGAATTAAACCGTAAATGTAACTAATGTAATTGTTTTAGGTTTGCAGGTTTCCAATCGAAACTGCGATCAGGAGAGCCGCCACAAGCAAAATGCATCGACTTTTTCAAAGTTCTCTAACGGCCGCCATTTTGTTGAAAACAACTTATAATTGTTAAAAAGTTTCGATTGATTTGAGTTAAAACTTCTTCTTGAATTTTTTTTTTCAAAAATGAGTTTTTTTTTCTCGTTCTTACTGTATATCCCCCCTTAAAGTATGCAAAAGTAAACCGATTTAACTTTTGTAAACCCGATTAAATAAACTTAAGATATCAGTTAAAATCTATAAATAAATTGACCACACCGACAATCCAACATGAAACTAAATCTTCACTATTTATCAAGAATCCCTAACGACCGATTCAAATGTGCAGCGATCCCATCTTTCAAAACCTAAAGAATCATTTTATCTAGATCAAATAAATGTGTCCAAAATCGCTCTAACAGGAACCGTCTTATCAAGTTCCCAAGCGTGTTCGTGGCTTCAATAAACTTTTTCAGCGAACACGAAGATAGATGTCAGTAATATGATTTGAACAGAAATATTAAGACATTTTCTATTATCATTCATGTCGGTTTATCGGTGTTGACCAGATAGAACATAGAGAGATCTATCAAAAATACGTACATTAATAGCCTCTCGCAAGTTTGCATGCAGACGATAAACAAACTCAAAGTTCCCGTTATTCCATAGAGAGTTCCTGTTTCCCCGGCTTCCGGCTAAACAATTTATGGCGATGAGAAAAAACGTCACCGATCCGTGCCGTATAGTATTTTATAAAATTTACCTTTGCAGATTGATGCTCCCTGACTAGACATCTGTCTTTTGAATTCCAATCCCATATTGGTTAGTAATTTTTAACAGTGAACGCAGAAAAACTCCTGACAACACCCCTGCCGCAGCCCATCAACTGAGAGCCGGCAACCTGTTTATTTTTCTGTCGGTTCTTCATTCCACTGTATTTTGTTTACCAATAGCTGACCCACACCACGATGGAATCGATTCAAAACAAGAATCTTCCCACCGTCAAATGACAGCACCCTCCGTTCGTGATTCCTATCGGAAAAGGGGCGTTTTTGCTCGCAGTCGAGCACAACAGGACAGTCTAATTTGCATTGCTGGGAACGAAGAAAATTCTTTCAATATTGCAAGGGAAAACTCAAAGATTTACATTCTCATTAGCTTTGATTCGATCTAGTTTTCAATATTCACAGTGAATTGAACGTAGTGCACACGAACAGGAATGTTTCCCGGAGCAAAAATCTAGAGAACCTTCAGTAGTGGCCGCCATCATGAGCCTTGGATGTCCTTGAGCAGCGCCAGAAGCTGTTGTGTAGCTAGTTGTAAATATCGAGCTACCCACCCGGATTGACGATGCGGATAATCTACTGGATCGGTGTGTTCGGAACCGTGATCGTGGCTACCGCCCTCTACTGGCCGCCATTTGTGTACATTTTTCTGTTTGTGCTCTACTCGCTTATTCTGATTGCTTTGGGTAAGTTTCAATTTTCTGTTTTTCTGGTGGGCGGCTGGCGAGAAAAGCCTGCGGAGGGATAAAGTCGATTCTAATTGGAATCGATATTTATAATTAGGAGCAGTGAGATTTTGTCCCCCTCGATAGTGGGATGAAAACGTGTAACGTTGAGGGTATGGATGTGTGTAACGTGTTTTAAAAAATGCAAATCATGTCAAGTCGGATGTTGAGTGTGCCGGGAAGCTGGAGGGAGAAGGGTAAATATGGTCTCCGTAGCACTTCGCAATCGGCGCTATATTTAAATTGAGATTAGTTTTGAGTTGATGGCTATTCAATGATAAGAAAGATTTCCTACAAAGTTGTGCAACGCTCTAACAAGTTGAGAATTAGTTTTGAAAATAATGTTTTGTGGTGTTATTTGTGTTTCAGATAATATACCCAATATTACATTATTACCTTTAATTTTATTTAGTTAGTGTTGCTGTAAATTGCTTTGTAACCATTCTAGTTCGAAATGAATATCAAACATAGTGGTATTTTGTCTTTTGTTCTAATAAATCCCCCACTTTATTTATTTATTTATTTATTATCACCGTCTTCGACAACAAGATCGTCCAGACTGTACATATTATAACTTAACTTATGTAACTAAACAAAACGTATAATTCGGTTTTTAAAAATACTCCCGGACATGTTAAAATCAAACTCGTCAGAAATGTCATTGAATGACCGAATATAAGCATCTAGAGGATTGTTGTAACCGTAATTGGTTCGGTGATACGGAACAGCAAACAAGTTAGAGTTCCGAAAGCGTCGTGGAGGAATGTTCAGCGGTACCTGCCCTAGAAGCGCAGGACAGTCGATGACACCGTGACGTCGAATATAAATAAACGCTGCATTTTCACGCGTCTAGCAGACAGCAATTCCAAGCCTATCAATTGGCATCGCTCGGGATAGGGAGGGAGATTGTTTGGATTATTCCAGTGAAGTAGCCGCAATGAAAATCTTACGAACTTTTTCTGTACCCGTTCAATTGAAAGAATCTGCGCTACGTAGTATGGAGACCAAACCGGGGAAGCATATTCTAGGATGCTACGCACTAGCGTGCAGTACAGTGTTTTCAAAGCATGTACGTCAGTGAATTCGGAAGCATTTCGACGAATGAACTCAAGAACAGAAAATGCTTTGGAAGTCGTAATCCCAACATGTTCATTGAACCTAAGCTTCTCATCGATGGTTACGCCCAGATCGCAGATAGAAGTAATACGCTCAAGTGTTTCATTGTCCATACTGTACTGGTGATGCACTGGATTACTAGAGCGGGTAAAAGATATGATCTTGCATTTCTTGCTGTTGACGCGCATGCCATTATCGCCACACCAGATCAATATGATGTTGATGTCCGTCTGTAGAATGGTGCAATCAGCCGGGGACAGTATAGCGCGAAAACATTTCAGGTCGTCGGAAAATATCCACTGCGTTATCCAATTCGGAAAGCCAATGTGCTTTAGTTTATCGACGACTAGGCTGTTCGGCACGGTGTCGAATGCTTTTGCAAAATCAACATACACCGCGACAATTTGCTTTCTCTTTTCTATGTCCCGTGACAGCGTGGTAATGTAGCACATCAAATTTGTTGTTGTTGAGCGGTGTTTCATGAATCCTTGCTGGCTATCGGAAATTAACGGTGATGCAACAGTATACAGCACCTTGTGCATCAGCTTCTCAAATACTTTGCTTAAGCAGCATAGAATAGAAACACCACGATAATTTGACACTTGGTTGACGTTGCCGGACTTGTGAATGGGAACGATAGAGGCAGTTTTCCAAACCTCCGGAAATGTTCCTTTACGTAGCGATCGGTTGAACAAACTCGCAACAGGTGCTGATAGTTCCGTCGAGCTGTTTTTCAGAAACACTGGTGGAATGCCGTCTGTCCCGGATCCTTTCTTAGCGTCGAGGTCTTCAATGGCTTGCGAGATTTCGTTTGGGGAAAATTGGATGATGGGAAGGTTGATGGAATGCGACGTTGTACAGGCGACACTTTGCTGAACACACTCACGAAGAATAAGGCGAAGAGATTAGCGGCTTCTGAATTTGAGCTAGCATGAGTATCGTTGTAGCTGACGTTGCAAGGAATTCGGGAAGATGATTTCTGTTTCTTCACAAAATCCCAGAAACGCAATGGGTTCTGTTTGACACTGGCCTGGACTCTCGATACGTAATTCTCGTATGTGGTTAGCATTTCTGACCTGTACGATAATTCAGCATTACATAGGATGATTCGGTCACTCTCGGACTTTGTGAGAAAGAAGCGATGTCGTGCTTTCCTTAGCATGTTTCTGAGATGGCGTAGCTCGGAGGTTCACCACGGTTGGTTAAACGTTGATTTCAATGATTGTCTTTTTCGAGGCACAAAATCATTGCAGACTTCATACAGTTTGTCATAAAAGGCTGACAGTGAATCGTCAATTGTTCCGATCCGCAAGATGGTATTCCAATCGGTATCGGCAAATGCTGTTTTCAGCTGGCCGTAATCACACGCGTTGAAATCAAATATAAAATTGTCGAAATTATCATCTGTCGTAACAAAATCATTGTCAGTCACGTCAAACAGTAAAACAAAAGGCATGGGATGGTTGTCGATTCGTAACAGTGGAGTGGAGGGTTCGACCAGATCCAGATATTCCGGTAAACTTACGAATGCAAGATTAAGTAATCTTCCATTGGCGTTCAAAAAACTGTTAACTTGCCGTAAGCCCGCAGCAAACACGGTTTCGACGAGGGATTGTTCTTGCTCGGAAACAACATTCGACGGAATAGAACCGTTAAGGTTGAAGGATTCATCATCATTTTTTCGTCATCATCAAAAAATCTAAAGCAGTTTTCTCGTTTGATACTAAAATTCTGGGAACGAAAATGTATTGACTGTTGGCAACTTGGCGAGCAGAATACAGTGAAAACATTTTCACGAACTATTTTTTTTTATTTTGAACGCAAAAACTGCTTTTGAATTTTTGATGATGACTGAAAATTGATGATGAACCCTTCAACCTTAACCTCGTCATCCAATTGCCATCGCAAGTTCGGGAGGTTGAAGTCAACCAATGACAAAACAATATCGGTTTCGCTAGCGCTGTTTGTGAGATGCTGAACTGCTTTTGTATGGGCAGAATATAGATCCGCATGTGAGTTCGGGGGAAGATAAACAGCAATGATGTAGAGCGAACGATGCGTCGATCTTACGCAAACTGCTACTTGCTCAAGTCGTTCACAATCCATCAAAGGAATCACCTCGCAACGAAGGTGGTTTTTTTACTGCAATCAATACGCTCCCACCACGAGTATGTTGGCTTTTTGATGCACTGCGGTCACAACGGAACAACGCATATTGAGATGATATTTCAGCACTATTGATGTCCTCTCGCAGCCAAGTTTCCGTGAAAACAACAACGTCATAGTCGCAGCTGGTAAGCTGCAAGCGTAGCTGAACGGTCTGCTCTTGTAAACAAACAATTTGTCTGCTAATTTATCGAAAGTCCAATGCAATTCCTATAAATTGAATATATAAGCGGATAGATATAAAGCTCCTCTTTCTTAAGAAGTGCTTAGACTGTATTTGTGATCTTTTGTTCAACAGAAAATGACTACGAAAACAATGGCTTTACGAAAAGCAGATTCGCCCTAATCTAATGTTGGCGCTGAATTGTTGCAATCTTGTTGTCCGTTGTAGGCAGTTCTACCATATCTTCCGACTGAAAACAGAGGTGCAACAAATTGTGGCCATTTGTCAGTGGTGTTAAGTGATATAGGCGACTCCGAAGGTTCTACGAATGGCACCCAAGCGACAATAAACTGGCATCATTGGCTGCAGCATCTTGATTGAGACCGAATTAAGTCACAATGAAGTAATCTCAACCGATTTGTAGCAATTGTGCTGCTACGGTTCACACGGCCATTCACCTTTGCTGGCAATGCCTTTTTGATACCATTGCTGATGAAAATGTGTAGAAGTGCTGTCAAATGCCGATGCGGTTCATCGGTCCCACCGGCTGAGGCGTGCATGTTGAGGTTGCCTATAGCCTTTCTACTTCGTCGTGCGTGAAATGCAGTCAACAGTTTGCCTGCCACTGAGGGATGCCAGCAGAGATCTGCATATGTGGAAAAAACTTTGAAAGTACTGAGCGACTGCTACAGGAAGAGCTTGTGAAGATACTTACTTATGCTGGTCCAACGTCCTATTAGAACCGCACCTACGTCACGATATTTCTCCATAAAACTCGGTTGAGGGCTGCTTGTCTCCAGTTCCTGGAATGTCCCATACGTGTACTTGCTCGACTTGCTTTAACCACCAAGCTCGTTGCGCTCCTCTGTGTCTTGGACATCGTGTGCTTCCATTACTATTATTTGTTACGGCTGGATTGTAGGGCCTGCACCAGCCGGAGAACCATCGTGCACAACCCTGTTTAGAGGCCCACGCTGGCACGAGGACGATGATCGACCGTCCCAATATGGAGAACAGGTGCCGTTTTGAGCCGCCCCTGACATGAAGAACAGACGCTCAGGTTGGTGAAGGCCTGGACTATTAGCGGGGTGACTCCCTTTGACACTCTGATTTCAGATAAAATTTGCAGTGTCGTTTAACTTATTATTATTCTTCTTCAATTTTGTGCCCCCAAACATGGCTGTATCATTCTACATCGTTGGCTCGCTACGCATGCATTTTTGCTTCGTTTCCTTATCCAAGAGGCGACTTTTGGCGATCTCTATTTCCAAGTACCAGGCAATAACTTTTCGCAGACAGAAAACTGAAGACACCTTTACTCTTCACCGGTTGACAGAAGTTCTCGTATTCAATATATTACATATATATGTAAGTTGCTATGATGCGCCTCAATTTATCAATTTTCGAATCTCCAGTTGTTTGATCGCTGCATTCAAATTCACAGCAATCAAAATAACATCCACATACATAACGAGTTAAATGATCACCTTGACTTCAGAAGTGGTTATTTATTTCATCAACCGAACAGTCAAGAAATTCATGAAACTATTCAACAGTTTGCGGATCTGCCTAGAGGTTTAGTGAACTTCTTAGAATTTCATGAAATTTGCTAGACATATACAGAACTTCTTAGATGTTCAGCGAACATGTAGGAGTTCATGAAACTTCCTTGAAGTTCAGGGTTTCTCATGAGTTCAAAAAACTTCTCAGAACTCCAGGAAACGCTCACAAAGATTATGGAACTCCTCCAAATATCAGGAAACTTTCCAAAAGGTCAGCAAACATCTCAGACATTCAAAGAACGTCCCAGAAATTCAGAGAATTTCCCAGAAGTTCAGGGAACTTTCCAAAAGCTCAAAAAAAACTCCCAAATGCTCAGGGGACTCAGCAATTCAGGAAATTTCACAGTAGTCCTGAGATCTTCCAAGAATTTCAGAAAACTTCCCCAAGAATTTCAGAAAACTTCCCCAAGAATTTCAGAAAACTTTCCCCTAAGAAATTCAGAAAACGTCCCAGATAAACAGGAAACTGGATTTTTTGAGCATTCAAAAAGTTTAGGGCACATTCAAAGGATTTTTCCATAAGTTTGGAGAGCTGCCTAGAACTTCAGGGATCTTTCCAGGTGATCGAAAAACTTTCCAATCGTTCCGAAAACATCCCAAAAGTTCAGGGTATTTAAGTTTTAAAAAGAACTTAAACTTCTTACTACTCGATAATTTTTCGAACCCAACCAAAACGAGAATAATGAAACCAACTACTTTTAATCAATTTTATAGAATTTGCACCTGTTCACAATCTTGGAGATCATAAAAAGTTCTTGTACGGCTTAACAACATCTCGGTTATGCTAACTATTCCACAGAAATTCCACGACTTCCAAGATTGTTTTTTCAATTTTTCGTAAATTATTAAAATATTTGTGACATTCTGCTTTTTATCACAGAATAGTACCTGCTGGAAGTTAAAACAACTTCTGGGAAGCGAAATCTGATTTTCTAAGTTCCCGCCATTTCCAGAAAGTTGTTCCTATTCAATGGATGATCAGCAAACTTTTTGAAAGTTCCACCAAGTTTCCAGAAACGTTAATAATTTTTTGGCAATTCAATGAATTTCTCTAAAGTTCCATCATTTCTCTTCTCGAAAAACAGCGAGCAAACTTCATGATTATCTGAAAAAAATTTCAATTATTTTATTCAACTGCCGAGAAGTTTAATCAACTTCTGGCAAGTTCTTTTCTTCTGATATTTCCACCCAATCTTCATAGATATTCTGAAGTTCATTAAATTAAATTTTTAAAGAGTGCGTTCAGTTAGAAACTTAGAAGCTTATATAAGTTCTGAAATGATGCAAAATAGATCCGTTATAAACAAAATTTACAAACACCGGTGCAGCGATGTTTTTGCGTCTGGTCTGAACAAATAAATCCAAACCACGATTTGAACCACCGTTGAAGATGCCCTTAGAAGATCTGGCTGTAACAGATGAGGCTTCACGCATGCCAGTGCCAGAAATGAACTTATCTTTCATGTGGTGGCAAATGTGTTTGAAATTTGGCAAATTGCGTTTGTAAGGGTGTTAACACCTGGTGAAAGAAAAATTTGGGCAGCTCTGCTCAATGCCGTCTGACATTTGTTGAAAATTGGCTCATCCTGTCGCACAAAAATGCGTATTTTAAATAAATGGAAAGTGTCTGGTGGTAAATCAAACTGGAAAAAGTTTAGGAGCACAGAGATTTAGCTACGAGTAATTTATATTAACTCATCTTAACAGTCGGGAAAATAAGGCAAAAATGCGGGAAAAATGCGGGAATTTTTATAATAAGATTGTGTGGCCACCCTGCAATTGGTCCCGGTCTCAAGCGAAAGAAGGAGTGTGAATTTCGTATTCCTTCTCATACCGCAGTTTAGAAGACAGTTTGCCTCTCATTGCTGTCAACACACGATCGGTGTTTTGCGTTTCCACTTCACTGCTAGGTAGACAGATCATGAATCCTGTGACCCGTGATTGGACCGACGCCAAGTGAGTTCTCCGATACCTTAAGGCCACGAATAATCATCGTTTGCATCTGGGTCTCGAATTCGGTGAAATGGAGTGTTTCGTCGAAGCTGACTGGGCAGGCGAGAAAGGTGCAGGAGAAGATCACATTCCGAACGGAGGCCGAATTCATAGACATATTGGATGACAACCAGTCGTGCATTAAGATCGTCGATTCACAACGTCTGGAGAGGCGCTGCAATTTCATCGACCAACAGCAAGTCGTCGATCTGGATTACAGACCAACAAAATGCATCAAGGCAGACCTCATAACTGCCATCGACGTCAAGAATTCATCCGAGACATCGAACTATCATTGCTGGGAGGAGTGTCGAGTTACACACCCAACAAATATCAATGCTGAATAACTGTTTGTTCAAACAAATTTGGAGAAGTTGTTCAGCTTTTTCTTCTAGAGTGCTGAATAATTTCTCCAAATTTGTTTGAACAAGCGGTTATTTGACACTGATGTTTGCTGGGACAACAGTCGGCTTCGGTGGGTTGGCTAACCTTGCGTCCCAATATGGACGCGCTAATTGCAATACCGGGCCTCTTATTCACTGCACTATCCACTTAGTTTTGGAACTCCTCGTTCCGGGGCATCGGGTACACTTCCAATTGCTGTTGATTCGGATATCAGGGGTCCATTGAATTGTGAGACAGCTTGACTTCAACTTCCCCAAACTTAGCCACCATCCTTTGAATATAAGCGCTTTGATTCAGCAAGAATTTGCCACTTTGTCTCCTTCGGAAACGTGGATATTCAGTGCGATACAGCTCTAAGACTCGGGATTTTGAAGTTGCGCTGCAAAAAATTACGAAGCCGGACGTATTCATCTTGGTCGTGGGTCACAATCAGCATATCTTCTACGTAGAGCAAGATGAAAGATTTCCGTGGAATGTTCTCACCTAGAGACAAGGATCGGCTTCGGATGGCAAGTATTCAAGTTTCTGCAGCACCTTCCTGTTTTTTCCGTTCCAGACTCCTCCTGCCTGCTTCAGACCACACAGGTTTTTTCGTAAGTGGCAGACATCGTCCTTGGAACCGTACGCAAGTCCAGCAAGCTGTTTCATGAATATTGTCTCGGGTAGTTCGCCGTGAAGATATGCCGTCGTGAAAATGGCCTTGCAATGGCTTAGTAAGCAAACGGTTCTTCAAGTAGTTGGCCTGGTTGACAGAATCCAGTATCATGCTGCGTGCCATCTCCAAAAATAAGCGACTCTTTCGCTCTGAAACCCCGTTTTGCTGGAGTAAATTTTTGAGTGATTCATTCTTTATTGTCGTTTTGGAACTCACCGCCCTGGACCGATCGGATAAATTAGGCCTTCTTTGAAACAGTGTCATTACAAACTTCATATATTTCTTGAACCGGTTACTAACCTCTGATTTGTTTTTTTGGGAAGCATACCACGCAATAGCGGGTGAAATCATCGATCAGGGTCCAACAATATCGAAACCCTCCCGGGGTTGATGTACGCATGGGGTCGCATACGTTCGAGTGAATAAGTTCCATCGCCTGACTTGACTTTTGGAAACGGGAAACGTGTCAGTTTACCCTCCAGGCAACTTGACGCGTGCTTGCTCTCTCTTGTCATTAACGCTTCGTGAGCAATCGCCAAGTAGTGGGCCTTACTATGGTTTTCACTTTTCCCGTGATATCCGACACATTTGATTTACACGTGAGTTTTTTCACCGTGATTCGTTTTCATCCGTGAAGTGACACTCGTAATACATGTGGGAGGTTGCTCCCGAGTCGATCTCCCACGCATTTTCCAGTTTCAGGCTGCTTCTCTCTGCAAGCGAATATTGTAGCTTCGAATCGTCCTGGTTTTCTTGGTGAACAGCTTTCATCCTGGGAACTCGAGACTTACTCTGACTGCCAGCTGCTTGCTCCACCATAGCGCGACATAGCTCTTCGCCTACTCTGCTCTCCAGTGCCGTAGTTAAAATTAGAAATGGGCGATGTCGATGCGACATTTACAGAATTGATATTTTCACCTCGATAAATCGATTTTTTTCATCCGATCTTTTCTGTTCGATGTTTGACAACATCGATTTTTTAAAGATGAAATCGATGTTTCTTTAGTTTGAATTTCCATCGAAATTGATGCATATCGATCAAACCTTCCAAAGAAGAACATATAATCGCCCAACGCTTGTTTTGATTATTTTGACAGCTTTCACTGAAGCTCCGCGCCAAGCATGATTGTACACCTGCCTCGAATACTAAATGGTGTTTCACGTACATGACTGTGCTGAGAGCTGTCGTAAATAATCAAATTACCAAAAATTAAAAAATCAATGGTGTTACAATGTTGTTTTTAACTACATCTAAGTTGATGTCAGCTTCAGAATTGTCTCATGTTAAGTTTGGATAACTTTCTTTTCCTATGGTAGTTTGTTGATCTTTTCATTTTTGCGTAAGGAGTTTGTGGGACAATTAGAAAAAAATACGTTTGTGGCGCTGTTCTCGAAATTGCTATTACTTGTGTAAAACGGGTTTTAGTTTTTCTATTGATTGCTTTTTAATATGATTCTTAAACATTCATAAGCCGCGGTACCTTGTAAACTTTTTCTTGAATAGTTCTTTGACAAAGATTATAAAATATGTTTCAACGACAAGCCTTGTAAATATGAAATTATAAAAGAAAGAGGAACTATCTACCATCAGTTTCTAGAGTGCAAATATGATTTGAAAAAAGTCGATTTTTTTCGAATCGACTTTTTACTAACAGTTATATCGATTAAATTTTCCAAAATGCCCATACATTCTAGTTAAAGTGTTGAATGATTCCGGTAAGCTCCGGAAAACCATGGTCACCTGCAGTCTTTGCCTATTTCCTGGCCCGCCCCCGTTAGCTGCTTGAAAAGCTCCTCCCTTTCAATCGGTCCCAAGTTCGGTCCCAAGCTTAAAACAAAGGCGCAAATATGTACAGCAAGGTGCTGACTTCAAGGTGTATTTCGGACCAAGTGGTACTACAACAGTGAACCAATTCCAAATAGCTAGTTGCATATTGATTGTTGGTTGTACAGTGATGACAGTGATGACATTTTTTTTTTTATCTTGATTATCGAGATTTTCAGCCTCGGGCTGGGTTCATCTCCCTTCGTAGTCAGTCAAACACCATTTTTTTTAGGCATTTCGTAACTTCTCCGGGGGTGAGATTTGAACTCGTGACTTTAGCGTGAGAGGTATGGATGTTAACCAATACGCCGGGGTCGCCCCCAGTGATGGCATTAACTAAATTTTCATTAACCGTATCTTATACTAGGCTACTACGATTAGATTCCTCGTTCGAGAGGCTTCCGTTTTCTACATGAAATTTGACTAGATGATTTCATCCAGTGTATATTAAATAATTTATACATCAATCCATCACACACACATTCATTTGCCTTGTACCAATACCATAAATAAATAAGTAAATTCAACATCAAAGGGGTCAAACGACAGAATGAGATGATCTCATCTCTAACACGGACATCAGAATATAAATACCAAATAACAGGGAACTTCACGGGGTGATCGTTTTAAGATTTAAGAACAGTTTCTAAATCAGCAAACTATGAATTTGACTACTAAAGTATGGCCTACATCGACCCATCCAATGAAATATGAAATTTTCTGATAAACTTGCTGGCCCCAAACCGATAAAGAAACCTCGTCATATTCAACTAATAACCAACCTTCTCCTCTCTCTCTCATCCCACGTCGCAGCCATCTTCGGCACCATCTACGTGCACTACAAACTGACGACAAAGGAGAGCCGACCCTACGCCCGGGAAGACCTGCCATCCAACGTCCTATACAATGCCACCAAGTCGCACCTCTTCGACTCCCAGTCACCACCGAAAGCAGCCTGCAATCTTCCGATCATCTTCGGTCGAACCGTGGACGGCCTGCTGCAGCAGATCATCGGCAATGCCATGCGGGACATTGTCAGCCCAGCCCTGGAGGAGATCGTAGCCAATCCGCGGCGGATCGTCGATCTGCTCAAGGAGGACATCTGGCTGGGGATCGAGAAACTGCACGAGCGAGCCTCCCGCATCGATGCGCCCAAGATGATTGCCGTGGACTTCGTCATCAAGGCGACGGTTCATTTGGAGAAAATTCGAATCGCTCAGGCTCGGGCGGCTGAGCTGGGAACGGATCCGGTGTTTGGCACTTCGTCGTATTTGGCAACCCAGGAGAAAGAGCTGGAGTTTTTGAAGAAGATTTGCGAGATCATGATCATTTTTCTGCTTCCACGAGGTTACTCGCTATCGCCGATTAAGGATCTGCTGAGTGAGGTCATCTCGTACAAGGTGCTGTTTCCGGTTATTCGGTTGGTGACTTCGCCGGACTTTTTCAACCAGCAGGTAGTGGAGTGCATTGAGACGAAGCTGGTTGCGGTGGCAATTCACAAGAGAAGCTACGAGTATGCGGCCAATTTCGAGGATTTCCTCAAAGTGATCAGCGGCAGTCAAACGACGGATGAACTTCACTCGATTCGGGGCAGTATCGTGAGCGACATAATGCAGGCGACGACGATGCAGAATCTGCAGCGAACCCGGGGATTTGACAGTGAGCTGTTTGTTGGGAAGAGTAGTGGCGCGTAAGTCTAAAATTATCGGAACGATTGCGTCAAGGCGGAATAATCGATTTATTTTGTTTATTGCAGCAACAACTCTGGGGACTCGGAAAATGGACCATCTCGAGCGGAGATAACGGCGTCGTTGAAGTTGAAAAAGTACATCCAGCAGCTTTCGTTTGCCAAGAGTCAATGCGAGAAATGCTTGTCCAAGCTGGGGTGGGATGGAAATGTGAGTAACGACGTTGACCTCTCGGTGCTGGACATTCTGTCGACCGTAGCGGGGAGACGGCATTTTATGATCTTTCTCGAACCGTTGAAGGCGTCTTCGCTAGTTGGGTTCTACACAACCGTCGAAGAGCTGAGACATGCCCAGAAAAGTTCTTGGCATCAATTGGGTGCTGAAATATTTTACACCTATATAAGGTGTCCAAACTCGGAGATTCCGGTTGATAAGGCTTCTCGCAAGAAGATGGAATCGTTCTTAGTTGGTGACAGTGGGACAGAGGTGTTCTACGAAGTGCAGCGCGAATGTTTGGTAATTCTGGAGGACAAATACTATCAACCGTTTCTGCTGAGTGAGGAGTATGCCAAGCTGAAGAGTTCGCTAACTCAGGAAGATTTCAAAGAAATTACCATGAGTACGTATCTCTCATCCAGTACGGAAAGTCAGGATGAAACAGCATCCAACGCGTCATCCGCTAGTGGAGAGGTCGATCCGGTGATCATGGATCTGAGTAACCATTCCACCTATGCCCGAAACAAACTGGAGCAGTTGGATGAAAAACTGTCGAACAAGAATCAAGCGCTTGATGCGTTGAAGCAATCGCTGAAGCCCGACTCGAAGTTACTGTCGATTTTGGAGAAGGAAATAGACTGGTTGAAGGGTGAGAAGCGTCAACTTGAGGCGCATCTGCTTAGAACCGAGGTTTGGGGAGAATACCTCGGGAAATGGCGTGCCATAGTCGAGAGCGTTGATTTCTCCGACGATAAAGAACCTCAGCCGCAGTTCATGATCGTTGTCCAGGTGGACGAGGTGAACGACTGTGGCAAGGAAGAGGTGGCCACGGCAATGGATGCTGCCGACAGCATCTCCACGGGATGGGTTGTAGTCAGATCCTTGGCACAGTTTCACGACCTACACCGAAAGCTTAGACCGATGTGTGCGGATTTGAAAACGATCGATCTTCCGTCGAACAACGCCTTCAAGCTGTTTCTGCTGAAGAACGACAAATCCCTGCTGGAAAAGTCGAAGCAGCAGATCCAGAAGTACCTTAATTTTATCCTCGAAGACGACCACCTTAACCAAAGCGAGGCGTTGTATGAATTTCTGAGTCCAAGTTCGGACAGACTGAAGCAAAGCACGAATCCTTCTCCTTCCAAGAAACAATCGAAATTTTCTTTCGCCACGCTGTTCAAAGCGAACAGTGAGAAGTTGGACCAATTTTGGGGTCCTCATTTTCGGTTGAACACTGCGGACTTTCCAGATGATGATCAGGTAAGGTTCTTACTGTCCACCATGAACAATTGCATTTCCTAAACTCGATTTGTTTCAGGTTTCTATGTATCTCGAGGGCTCGGCATCTGAAAATGGCTCAGGCAAGTCCCAGCAGGACCCGGATGCTAAAGATTCAATCGCCGAACCGCTGTATGCTCTGCTCGGTGAAATTTTCGACATGGGTGGTGTCTTTAAATGGCTCCGCCGCAGCCTAATCTCTTTCGTTCAGATCACCTACGGTCAGACCATCAATCGTCAGATACGGGAATCGATCAACTATCTCTTCGAGGAATCAATGCTGCACACTTATGCGTCGACCGTTCTGAAAGCCTACTGGCCCGGTGGAGTTTTGACCATCAAGTCAACTGACCGATCAGAAGATCAACAGGAAATGACTATGAACGCGGCCAAATCCCTGCTTTTGGACAACATTCCGGATTTGCTTTGCAACCTTATCGGTGCCCAGAACGCCCGCAATGGCATAATGAAGCTGTTTGATAACGCCCAGAATGCCACCTACAACAAACAGCTGTTCTACGACATCCTGGAGATCTTAATGCTGGAGCTCTTCCCGGAAATCCGCCAACTGAAGGTCCCACCGAGCGTGACGGCCGTTGCCGTGGTGGGTGGTTCTGCCGCTTCGACTCCGACGCATGCTGGCCATGCATCTTCCACGCAAGCAACTCCGACACGAATCATATCAAGAACTTGAAACAGCCACCGATTGCATTGGAACCAAGGAACCACGATATCTGCTTACCC
The DNA here is from genome assembly GCA_034211315.2 of Aedes japonicus. Classification (NCBI taxonomy): domain Eukaryota; kingdom Metazoa; phylum Arthropoda; class Insecta; order Diptera; family Culicidae; genus Aedes; species Aedes japonicus. Next base: position 109,858 of record JASCZW010004099.1, on the reverse strand, counting down.
ACCTGAATTTGGGTTCTAGTTTTAAGTTGCGTTCTGTTTGAAGTATCCGTAATTGTAAACATTCCGCGAAACTTACAAAACATTCTAGTCCCCCACCCGAATTTTAAACTGTTTATGTGCAAATTAAACAACAACCTAGATACAGTGGACGATGGTCATTATACATAATATATTGGTACTTAATTGTGACTGCTACGTTGAATGTAGAACATTATTGGGCTAAATTGATCTCATTATCTGGTAATGTGAATAAAAGCAAATCGGGAATAACTGGATTTTATTGTGGAAACCCCAACTACGTTGTCTAAGTCACTGATGGAAGAATTACCTTTGACCAATTCAATATCAATCCCGGTTTTGATGACGATTGTCTTAATAACCGTCTTCACCGACTTTCTCCCCCTTATAAAAATTGACCGAACACCCATGACGTAAAGAACTTTTCGATTATTTTGGGAGGATAATATTTTACAGAAATATTATTTCTGTTGTAAGTTCAATTCAAAAATTGCTCAACTTGCGAAGCATGGACTTCAGTTATTGAAAAGGATTTCTACAAAATTTTAATCGAACAAAATTCCAGAAATGAAGCATTTTTTATGTTACAAAATTGAGCGTACATCTTTACTAGTTTCAAACCATTTCGTTTTATAAACACAATATTGGCAATTTGATGTGAATTTTTCTAGCAGTGCATAGTGTCAACAACTCTCAGCAGCGATCGTAGTTATTTTTGTCTGGAAGTTTATTGTGTATGGATCAAAATGGCGACCATCAGGAAAGAAACCGATATTGTCACGCGAACTCAAGTGATCAGTACGAGCCTTCGTGGAAAATCGTTGCGAGAAATAGTGGCTGCCACATTCCACACTGCAGAAAATCGTAAACAAGTGGAAATTCGAGGGAACTTTGAAGAACCGCACAGGCAGAGACCGCAAACGGATCCTGATCACTGCTGCCGAATCGTGAATCTTTATAAGAACAGAACCCAAGACAAGTATTCCGAAATTGGCCTACGTGGTCGCTGACAATATCGGGAGATCCGTTAATGCTCAAACCACCCGGCGTGTGGCTCACAGACATAATCTGAGGGGAATGATTGTTTGGAAGAAGTCTCTTCTTTCAAATATTAAGAAGCGACTGGATTTTGCGAAGGAGCATATTGACAAGCCTTTGGAGTTTTGTAACAAGGTGGTTTTACCGACGAGACGAAAATTAATCTATTTGGATCCGATGGCAGACAGATGGTTTAAAGAGAACCGAATTAGTCATTGAAGGTCGAGTATTTAAGCCCTACTGTCAAGCACGGAGGAAGCAACGTCATGCTGTGGGGTTCAAACAACAATCAATATGCAACTAGCGATTTGAAATTCGTTCACTGTGAGTAATAATGAACTCACATGAACACACTCTCAAATATTCTGTCAAAATAACACAGCAAATCAAAACAAAGGCGCAAATGTGTATAACAAGGTGCTGGCTTCAAGGCGTACTTCGGACCAAGAGGTTCTACAACAGTGAACCAATTTTAAATCGCTAGTTGCATATTCAGGGTGGCCACAGACTCGGGAAAATCGGGAAAAATGCGGGAATCCAAAATCATCGGGAAAAAGGCGGGAATTTCAAAAGTCATCGGGAATTTTTGTGATATGGAAGGAACCATACTCACACCTTTTTCAAATGATTTGAGTAGTCCACCGATCTCATTGTTCAGTCAGTTCAAAACGTACCGCTTAGAGCATCTTCAGCGGTGGTCTATTTTAACATCTTTATAGTTGATTTGCATCAGCAAACTTAAACAGAACCAGCTAAAACAGACCAACTTTGCGTTCCCCTCACCGGTTTAGTACTTCTTGTTGTCAAACCCACCAACACCTATCATCTTGTCAATCATACAACATCCACAGATCAGAAGTTTTGTTTTTTTCAGAGATCGAGGATTTTTCGCAAACTTTTTCCCATGGATTGGTTTGAGTGGTGGTGAGTGTGTGAATGCATGCATATCATCAATCGATATTAGATAGTGCTGATAGTGATAGATAGCCACGCCAACCTATGACAAGAAGCGCTTTCTGAGACGTTTCAACATCCCAAGGGATAGGATCCTAGACATTATGCGACAACTAGAGTCAACTGATGACTTTTTCCAGCTGTAGCGATGCAGCTGGATATGTTGGCCTTAGTGTTACATAGGTGCACTGCAGTCTAACGGATGTTGGCGTATGTCCTCAGCTAGTTCTCTCGACGAGAATTTGGGCGTTGGTAGCCCTGAGGAAGTCCTTAAGACTTACGGCCCGCAGTATTTACGTCCCCCAATATCGGAAAAGGTGAAGAAACTGATAGACAAAAATACTTCCCAAAAGTTCGAAAAAAATTTTATAAATTCAGTGCATTTAGAAACTCAGGGAACTTATCAGAAGCTCGGTATACTTCTTAGATTTGACTTTCCCGAGGTTTAGCTATTCTCCCTGATGTCAAAGGAACATCCCATAAAATCAGGGAACTTTCCAGAAAATCGGGGAGCTTTCCAGAAATTAAGCATTCTTCCTAGAAGTTCAGACAACTTTCCTGAAATTCAGATTGTTTCCTAGAAATTCAGAAATTGTCCACAAATTCCGGGAGCTTACCACGAGCTCAGGGAAGTTTCCAAAGGTAAAGGGTTCTTCACAGAAGTTCAGGTAACTCTCAGAAATTCAGGGGGCTTCCAGAAGTTTAGAAAACTTATCAGATTATTTTGCGTATTTTTCAGAAGTTCATAGAACTACACAAGATGTTCAGGGGACTTGAAAGGGGACCCAAAATATCAGGAAACTTCCCAAAAGTTCAAGCAACTTTCCAAAATATTGGAGAACTTCCAATAGAGAACAGTCAAGAAATTCATGAAGCATTTCAACAGTTTGCGGATCTTCCTAGAGTTTTAGCGAACTTCTTAGAATTTCATGAAACTTGTTAGACACATACTAAATTTCTTAGAAGTTCAGCAAACATGTAGGAGTTCAAAACACTTCCTTGAAGTTCAGGGTTTCTCATGATTTCAAAAAACTTTAGAAAATGCTCACAAAGATCATGGAACTACCCCAAATATCAGGCAACTTTCCAAAAGGTCAGCAAACATCTCAGACGTTCAGAGAACGTCCCAGAAATTCAGAGAATTTCCCAGAAGTTCAGGGATTTTTTCCAAAGCTCGATAAAACTCCCAGATGCTCAGGGGATTCAGCAATTCAGAAATTTCTCAGTAGTCCTGAGATCATCCAAGAATTTCAGAAAAGTTTCCCTAAGATCGGGGAACTTTCCAGAATATCAGAAAACGTCCCAGATGAACAGGAAACTAGATTTTTTAGCATTCAAAAAGTTTAGGAAACATCCAAAGGATTTTTCCATAAGTTTGGGGAGCTTCCTAGAACTTCAGGGATCTTTCCAGGTGATCGAGAAACTTTCCAATCGTTCCGAAAACATCCCAAAAATTCAGGGTATTTGAGTTTTAAGAAGAACTTAAACTTCTTACTACTCGATAATTTTTCGAACCCAACCAAAACGATAATTAAGAAACCAACTATTTTTTAATCAATTTCATAGAATTTCCACCTATTCACAATCTTGAAGATTATAAAAAGTTCTTGTACGGTTTAACAACATCTCGTTAATTGCACAGAAATTCTACGGCTTCCAAGATTTTATTTTCAGTTTCTCGTAAATTATTTAAATATGTGTGATATTCAGCTTTTTATCACAGAATATGTACCTGCTGTAATTTAAAACAGCTTCTGGGAAGCGAAATCTGATTTTATAAGTTCCCGTCATTTCCAGAAACTTGTTCCTATTCTAGGATGATCAGCAAACTTTTTGGAAATTCAACCAAGTTTCCAGAAACGTTAATAATTTTTCGGCAATTTAATGAACTTCTCTAAAGTTCCACCATTTCTCTTCTCGAAAGACAGCGAGCAAACTTCATGATTATCTGGAAACTTCCAATTATTTTATTCAACTGCCGAGAAGTTCAATCATCTTCTGGCATGTTCATTATGGATATTTGCACCCAATCTTCATAGATATTCCGAAGTTCATTAAATTAAATTGTTAAAAAGTGCGTTCAGTAAGAAACTTAGAAGCTTATATTCTGAAATAGATCCGGTATAAAACAAAATTGCAGCGATGTTTTTGTGTTTGGTCTAAACAAATAAATCCAAACCACGATTTGAACCGCCGTTGAAGATGCCCTTAGAAGATTCCAGTGCCAGAAATGAACTCTACACAAAATCGTCAAAAGGTCGAAAGGAACAATTGTAAACAATGACTTAAAACGTAAATTTCCTGGAAATGCCAGGTTGCTTACATCTATATCTACTACGGATGGGAAGGTAATAACTCCTTCTATCTGTTGCTGGTGCTATTTTGATTGTGGGAGCAAGCAGATCCCAGAAAAATACGCAAGAGGTCATTGTTTACAAATGTTACTTTCGACCTTTTGACTATTTTGTCTAGAACTTATCTTTCATGTGGAGGCGAATGTGTTTGAAGTTTGGCGAATTGCGTTTGACACTTCATTTGATCACTTTTTAAAAAAATAAAAAAAATAAACCTTGAAACACTTTTTTTAAATTTTCGCTAGTAATCGCGAGCAAAATCCTTTTAATTCCACTATGAGCTTATCTTTTGACAGATTGGCCTATTTCGTCTGCTATTTACAGACTTCTTCAGTGTCGAGTGCTCGTATTGCGTTTGTAAGGGTTTTAACACATGGTGAAACAAGAATTTGTGCGCAATACCGCCTGACAATGAAAAGATAAAGACGTGGCTGGATAGCTCAGTGGTTATCCATTCTGCTTACTAAGTAGATGGTCGGGAGTTCAATCCCAGGCCCGTCCCCTTCCTTGTCATTTGTCACTTGCCCCTTTCTATCACCACTAGATTTAAAATAAAAAGCAGTCTACTACCAACAATCAATATGTTACTAGCGATTTGAAATTGGTTCACTGTTGTAGAACCCCTTGGTCCGAATTACACCTTGAAGCCAGCACCTTGTTATACATATTTGCGCCTTTGTTTTGATTTGCTGTGTTATTTTGACAGAGTATTTGAGAGTGTGTTCATGTGAGTTCATTATAAGGGGTGCATTATTGAGCTTGGGACCGAGCTTGGGACGATGTTCTAGTACTGACTGAGCCAAGAAAAAAATCGTTTTTGTATGGGACCTGCTGGTCTTAGAGTTAGTCTATGCTACTACTGCGCTTTCATCGATCGCATCACTTACCACAGGGAATCCATGATCTAAAAATAACCTGCCTCACTAACACAAAAACTATCCTTCCCTTGACAATTGTGGGAGACGCAGAGGTAAACACGGTCTCTAATAACAACGATTGTCAAACTAATCATCCTTCTTCCCCCTCCCCAAAAGACCGTGAGGACGTGGCCGGCGCCGGTACTGATCTATAAATGGAATTAGTGAACTGGTACATTGAAGATGCAAAGCTACTCCCAAGCTCCATCTGTGGTTCAATTACACTAGTTCTGATCGGTAACGGAGTAGCAACTACGCACGGTTCTTAAACAAAAAAAATACCGCCTGACAAAGAAAAGAAAATGGTTTGGACAAATTTTGGCTAGAACTGATTGGTCATTCCAAGAAGGAGGTGCCAAATTTGACAACATTTGTTGAAAAACGGCTCATCCAGTGGCACAAAAACGCGTATTTAAAATAATCGAAAAGTGTCTGGTGGTAAACCAAACTGGAAAATTTTGGGAGCTGAGTGATTTAGCTACGAGGAATTTATATTAACTCATCTTAACAGTCGGGAAAATAAGGCAAAAAAGCGGGAAAAACTCGGGAAAAATATTGATTGTTGGTAATGCGTCCTCCGGCAGTACTGGTATTAGAGTTAGTCTATGATAAATACTGTATTGTGACTTTGCGCTTCATGATACACTATTTGCTGCAACTTAACGTCTGTGTGTTTGAGCTTCTTGGAAGGCGCCTCGGATTCAGCTATCGCAATAGCGGACCGGTTATCCTCAAAAATATTTTTTTCTCTTTGTTCAGTATGCCCAACTCTTCGAAAAACTTTACGATTCACAGATGCAATCGGCCAAAGCACATCATTCTGACTAGGTAGATGACAGAACAATGGTTCTCTGTTTGCGAGTACTCCAAGATGTGGTGGCTCCATACGTCTGAAATACATACCCTGAGACGGAGTGGCGATCAGTTGAGTCAGTTGCCCAATTTGCGTCTGCAAAACCAGTTATCTGTTTGTCGATTCCTTTCTCCTATAAACCAGGCCGTGTTGTGCGTTCTTCTAAAAAAAACGGAGTGTTCTCTTGGCGTGGGACCAATGTTCCTGGGAAGGGTTGCACTGAAATTGGCTGAAGTATGATACTGCCGCACTGATGTCAGGCCGTGTGGTTACCATTAGGTACATAAGACAACCTATTAACGCACGGTAGGGTTTCTCAAGTTTCTCCTCCGATGACCACTGCAGCTGCAAGTTGGGAGCGCCATGGGCGTTGATGCCGGCTTGCAAGTTTCCATGCCGAACCGCCCAAGAATTGCCTCGGTGTAACAGGGCTGACTCAGCTTTATGACTCCATTCTGGACATTTCGCTCGATGCGGATACCCAAGAACATCTGAGGTTCACCAAGGCCCATTTAACCGCTCAACTTTCTGCAGGCTCTTTGACATAATGAGTGCGTCATCCACGTCCAACACTACCCAAGTAACCACAAGCATTATATTATTGCACTTATTCAACCCAAAATCAACATCGGTGATGCGGGATCGCATCAATTCAACAGTTGTCAGGTAGTAAAGCGTTAGATAAGCTTGAAAATGTAATGATGCATTACAAATGCAATAATGCTACTATAGCAATGTCTTATGGCATTACAAAAGATATAGCATTAGTTCGATCTTAGTGGGGCCCTTTTCAGCTTTAATTCAACTTCAATGATGCACTAGACGTAATACATATGCCCTATATATGCACGCTATTACAGCCTCGTGGTTTCTTGGGTAGGTACACGGGGTCAAACCTTGGCGAACCTACGAGCAACTATCTTCTACACAGCGCCGGAATCCAACCTGCTTCACAATTTTATCGCATCTATCGTTCCAAGTCTTGGAAGAATGCTTCAGCCCACAGATTGATTTGCTGAGTTTGCACACTTTATCCCCCTCCTCAAATACTTCAGGCTGACGCATATGTTTGTCCTCACTGAGGATCCCGTTCAAAAATGCCGCTGTTACGTCCATTTGATGATCAATAAGTCCCTGCTGGTTTGCTAAGACCAGCATCATCCGCACTGTCGACATCTTGATCACAAGTACATACGTCTCGTGAAAATCATAGCCATAGCGCTGGGTAAACCCTTTCGGGACCAACCTAGCCTTCCGTTTATTAGTGGAACCGTGGAACCATCCGGGTTGGTTTTCAGGTGGAACACCCATTTACAATCGACTGGCTTCCTGCCTTATGGGAGATCTACTAGATGCCATATCTCGTTGTCAGACAAGGATTTGAGTTCTTCTTCGACGGCCACTTTACACTCGGGACAGTCATCTCGTTTTCTTTATTCCTCGATATTTGTTGGGAGGTTGTCAACATAACTCTCCGCCTTTAGAGCAAAAGCAATGCACGAATAGTCTTGCAGTCTCGTTGGCAGATTACGTATGGGCTCACTTCGACGGATTTCCAAAGGGTCTCTTGCTTCCACGTCAGTGCCACCTTCACAGTTGCCGAATTCCTGTTCTTCACTGATCTCCAGCCTCTCACAAAGACGATCAACATCACCATCCTGCTCAGCAAACTCTGGATTGACACAGGTGCAGTGTTTAAATTCGACGCAAGAACCTCACTGTTGACAACCGTGAAGGACCAGCCAACTCAAAAGTTCCGGAAACGTGCTTCTCAACAGAAATATCTTCCCCATCACTCAACATCTTAGCAGATTCATCAACAGCAACGTCTCGAGCAACAAAAATCTTTTGCCCGTCCCACAAGCGATAACCATTCACCCCATATCCGACGAAAACACAAGGCATACTGCGCGACTGTAACCTGTTTCGCTTTTCATTTGGTACAAAACTAAAGGCTCTACTATCAAAAATCCTGAACTTGGAAACAACGGGTTTGTGGCCGTACCACATCTCATATGGCGTCTTTCCGCTTGGCAATACTGCTGTCGGACTTCGGTTTTTGATGAACACAGCTGTCAAAACCACTTCACACCACATATTCCTGTCCATTGCTGCATCCTCTATCATTGCCCTTGCCTTGTCCATAATCGTCCGGTTGAGCCGTTTGCTAACACCATTTTGCTGCGGCGTGTATGGAATGGTATAATCCAGCTAAATACTTTTCAACCGGCAAAAATCGCGAAATTTTCCTAAATATTCGCCCCCATTGTCGCATCTGAGACGCGATATTCAGCTGTCAAAGTGCGATTCTGCCATTGCCGCAAACGTCACAAAAGAGTCATAAGCCACATCTTTGGTGTGCAAAATATACACCGCCGAGAAATGGGTATAATCATCAGTAAATGAAACATAGCCTCGCTTACCGTTCCATGATGCAGGCTTCATACCTATAGACACAGAGAACAGACATCCAGGCTCGAACATTTTTTCCCCAAATTACTGTGTTAATATTTAAAAGCAAACCTTTGGAAAAACAACGCCGCCTAGTCTAGGTTTCACCAAACTAAAATTGACAGCCTATCAAATCTCGAGGCGGACAAGTGGTGCCATCAACATACGATTCACCAAAACTAACGGAAACGTGCTATAATTTTAAAATGACAGTTACAAAAATTTACACACGGAGGGCACTCCAGCTTGGATGTCTGTTCTCTGTGCTATAGACACTCAAGTAATAGACCGGACAACGTGACTCTGGCACAATGGATGTATCCAAAACAACTGTCAAATCGTATGGGAAATTTTCGTTTTGGATACAACATTGCGGCCTATGTCCGGTCTGATACTTGAGTTTCTATATTCATACCTCCACACACGTCGCTGTGAATCAGCTCCAGCGGACGTGTACTTCTTGACAAGGGCATCTCGATAAAGGGTTGTCGTGTCTGCTTATCCTTTAAGCAGGGTTCATATAGCTTGTCTTCTGGTATTTCACTTTTCTTCATCACTAAGCCTTTTACCTTATTTTCATTCACCAACTTTATCAGTCCACTTTTTCCAATGTGGCCATATCGCCGATGTCACAGCTCCTCATCAGTAATGGTCTTTTTGCTCAATAGGGCTTTCTGCCCTTTCACATTCCATACGTTCACATCCAGTTCATATAGGCGGTCCATACGTTTGGCCGTGCAAACAATCTCATCGTTTTGCTGCACTTTTCTTCTCAAACACAACTTCCATTCCCAGTAGACCCACGACCCACTCGCCTTATGGAGAACAAGTTGTACCGTAGACGTTGTACCGAGACGTAGAGAACGTCATGCACAACACACTTTTGTTGATGCTTGCCAACGTTTGCCGTCATATCAACTGTTCCACTGTGTTTACACTCAAGCACTTGCCCTGACGCAACTTTTATCATAACTGGTTCGTTTAGTTACTTCACATCACGCAACCATTGCGTTGTTCCCACCATGTGGTCTGACGCCCCGAATCCAGAATCCACGCGTTGGCACTGTTCAGTGAGTCGTTTGAACCGCCACTAATCAGATTGCTAACGAAAACCACTTCTTCTTCGCTGACGTGAGCTTTTTTCCTTATGCACATTTTTCTTATTCCCTTTCTCCGAAACTTTTTCATTCCGATGAGGACACCATAGACTAACTCTAAGACCAGTAGGTCCCATACAAACACGATTTTTTTCTTGGCTCAGTCAGTACTAGAACATCGTCCCAAGCTCGGTCCCAAGCTCAATAATGCACCCCTTATAATGAACTCACATGAACACACTCTCAAATACTCTGTCAAAATAACACAGCAAATCAAAACAAAGGCGCAAATATGTATAAGAAGGTGCTGGCTTCAAGGTGTAATTCGGACCAAGGGGTTCTACAACAGTGAACCAATTTCAAATCGCTAGTTACATATTGATTGTTGCTAACTCTCTAAGACCAGTAGGTCCCATACAAAAACGATTTTTTTCTTGGCTCAGTCAGTACTAGAACATCGGTCCCAAGCTCGGTCCTAAGCTTAATAACAACAATCAATATGTAACTAGCGATTTGAAATTGGTTTACTGTTGTAGAACCCCTTGGTCCGAATTACACCTTGAAGCCAGCACCTTGTTATACATATTGCGCCTTTGTTTTGATTTGCTGTGTTATTTTGACAGAGTATTTGATAGTGTGTTCATGTGAGTTCATTATAAGGGGTGCATTAGTGAGCTTGGGACCGAGCTGAACGTGTTCTAGTACTGACTGAGCCAGAAAAAATCGTTTTGTATGGGACCTACTGATCTTAGAGTTAGTCTATATTAATAATGCACCCCTCATAATGAACTCACATGAACACACTCTCAAATATTCTATCAAAATAACACAGCAAATCAAAACAAAGGCGCAAATATGTATAACAAGGTGCTGGCTTCAAGGTGTAATTTGGACCAAGGGGTTCTACAACAGTGAACCAATTTCAAATCGCTAGTTACATATTGATTGTTGCTAACTCCATAGACTAACTCTAAGACCAGTAGGTCCCATACAAAAACGATTTTTTTCTTGGCTCAGTCAGTACTAGAACATCGGTCCCAAGCTCGGTCCCAAGCTCAATAATGCACCCCTTATAATGAACTCACATGAACACACTCTCAAATACTCTGTCAAAATAACACAGCAAATCAAAACAAAGGCGCAAACATGTATAACAAGGTGCTGGCTTCAAGGTGTAATTCGGAACAAGGGGTTCTACAACAGTGAACCAATTTCAAATCGCTAGTTGTATATTGATTGTTGAGGACACTCCGCTCGCTTATGACCAAGATTTCCGCACGAAAAACATTTTAGCTTACTCTGTTCCCGGTCGCTACTTTTTAGGAACAATTTACCAACGAAAGCGGTGGAATCTTTTCCCACCTCCACATCGTCACTATTTGCACGCATAACACTTGCGTTTAATAATCGAGCCCGTACAAAATCCATCGTGCACTGATCATCGGACAGAGTCTCGAGAACTGTCACTAACTGGCCGTAAGACCACGGCATCGTTTGGAGTAAATAGAAAACAATCAAACGCTCGTCCAAGTTTATACCCGCTGAATGCAAATCGCGCACTATTCTATAGAACACTAACAGATGCTCTTCCAATGATCCGTCATCGTCGTATTTCATTGCCGACAGTTTCTTGAGCAGGAAGAACTGGGCCAAAATCCCCTTCCTAGCGAATGCACTTTACTCAAGCTGCGAATCCGCTATATTCCGGATCAGGACCAACTTGCATTTTACATCATTCACTCTTCTTTCCGCCAGCATCTTCTCTTTCTCTAGCTGAACAGCAGCTTCGTCTGTGGCTAGAACACGATATTCTGGCACATCTTCTGCAGCCTGTTCGGTGCTCGAAAGGAGCCCTAGTTCTTCCAAATGAACCTCCATCCGGAAGCTTCAATCGGCAAAATTGCTTCCGTCGAATAGGTATACTTTTCTATCCACTTCCATCGTGTAAAAAACACTCACTCGATCGAAAAATCGAAAAACTAAACCGATCACTTGACTGAAAAACGTGGTTGGTGAATAAAACGTTTACAGGTTAGGATGAAGTGCTGGGCCCATAACCTGATAAGATTCGGATTCGAGGAGCAAGAAAGGAAACACGTTAACTTAGATTGACGAACAGTTTGGAAGTGTTTATTATAGAAGAATCCAAGTTGAAAAAAGAAGAAGACACCGAGTGGTGATAAATTTGACAGCTCCCATGTTAAAGTATAGGACGAACGTTTTAAAATGCTTCTAATAAATTCAAATGAAATTTTAATTAAAAGCGGTTTGTTGTATGATGTAAGAAAAATCCGAAACTGCAAAATAGGGGCATTATTTTGTTTAATTTTTTATTTTGCTGAAAATGTCTTTATTGAGTAGTTTCGGAGTTTTCTTACATCATACAACAAACCGCTTTTAATTAGAATTTCATGTTAATTTTTTATAAGCATTTTAAAATGTTCGTCCTATACTTTAACATGGGAGCTGTCAGATTTATCACCACTCGGTGTCTTCTTCTTTTTTCAACCTGGATTCTTCCATACCGTAGAATACAAATAAACAGATAATTCAAGATGTATATAAATTCAGGTGATGCAGTACACGGAATTCATTTCGTCCATTAATCCCCAAAGCTCATCAACAAAACTGTGGGATAAAGTCCACAGATTAAGAACTTGTAGTGCCAGGCTACCCATCAAACTTAAAATTAACAATAACGTAACAGATAACCCTTTCCTTATCACAGAACACTTTGCCGATCATTTTTATAAGTCGTCCTCATCCTCTATCTACTCCGAGCATTTTTTAGCCGAAAAATCAACCCAAGAATCCTCTCCACCTTGTTTTGATTCCGACAATAGCCCAGATTACAACTTTGAGTTTTCATATGAGGAATTGGATTGGGCTCTGCACAAAGTGCATGGCTCATCCGCAGGACCAGATGACGTTGGGTATCCACTCCTCAAAAGTCTTCCTCTCATTGGTAAATCCATCCTGCTCAATCTTTTCAACAAAATATGGGATCAAGGAGAAATCTCCAGTTCCTGGAAGGAGGGTCTCGTTATTACTATCCCCAAACCGGAAAAGGATAGGAATAATGCTGACAGTTTTCGCCGTATTACCCTTTTGAACAGCATCGGTAAGATTTTTGAGAAAATGGTCAACAGACGGCTAGTGACTCATATAGAAGCTCAAGGTTTACTCGACAATAGAAAATTCGCTTTCCGTCCTAATAAATCCACAGACGACTATCTAACTGAACTTGAGGATATCATTGACTCTCATCTGGAAAGGGGAATGCATGGTGACGCTGTCTCTCTCGATCTGTCGAAAGCATATGACCGTGCGTGGCGATTTCCCATCCCTAAATCACTTGAGGAATGGGGAGTCAAAAGTCGCATGGGTCTGTATGTACAAAGCTTTCTGACGGATCGAAGATTCAGGGTCAGCATTGGCAATAACCGATCTGAGCTGAGATGTCAAGAAAATGGTATTCCTCAAGGATAGGTGATAGCTCCTACACTCTTCCTTATCTGCATGCAATCAATTTTCAAATCCATTCCCTCTAACGTCTTTATACTCATTTATGCAGATGATATCACCATTCTTGTTTTCCATCCCTATAAATCTCTTGCTAGAAAAACTATGCAATCCGCTGTCAATGTAGTCTCCAAATGGGCTGATAAACATGGTTTTATTTTATCCCCTGAAAAATCACAACTCCTCCACATCAGCCGTAATTTAAGAAAAAGTTAGTAAACTACCCGTCATTATTTTCAACAATTCCATCATCAAACCAGCACAATCCCTCAAAATTCTCGGTATCCAGCTTGACCGGACTCTTAGCTTTAGACACCATGTAAACCTGGCACGCAAAACAATTGATAGCCGCTTACGGTTGATTAAAGTGATTGGTTCAAGAATACCGTGCGCTCATAGAACAACCATTATCCGCATAATTAAAAACTGGCTCCTGCCGAAAATGTTCTACGGAGTTGGACTTTTCAGCAGAGCTGGTGATCTGATCAATAGCAAACTGAGCCACAAATACAATACAGCTTTTCGATATGCCTTCGGTGCATTTGTAACCAGTCCAATCCCATCTTTGATGGCCGAATGTGGCCAAATTCCGTTTGACTATCATCTTACAATTTGCGTAGTGTCTAAAGCTATCCGTTGGCTTAACCTGGGTGGTTGAAATGATGTTCCTCTGGTTAATAGAGCAATCAGACTGTTCCAATCCCTTACCAATCAAGATATACCTACAATAGCTAAACTCCCCAAATCCGCAATTAGACCCTGGAACTAACATCCCTCAAAAATAGACCTTTCCCTTCTTCAGCAAGTGAACGCTCGTGATCCTCCAGCTGTTATACAAGCCCATTTCTACAAACTCCTCTCAGAAAAATATGCTAATCATCAACACATATACACCGATGGCTCATTAGCAAACAACAAAGTAGGTTTTGGTATAACAAGTGGCTTACTCTGCCTCAACATCAGTTCAGCTCTCCCTTCCACCTGCTCAATATTCAGCGCTGAAGCATACGCCATTATGAAAGCATCTGAATCTGTCCCACCCCAATCATCCAACCCTACTGTTATTTTCACAGACTCTGCTAGCTGCATCAGCGTGATGAACTCCTCCTCTGTCAAACATCCCTGGCTTCAAGATGCTGAACGATCGGCTTTGGCCAACAAGGTCAGCTTTTGCTGGATACCAGGTCATGCTGGTATCACTGGCAACGAGGAGGCTGATCGATTGTCTAATGCGGGTCGGGACTTGAATCCTGAGGATGTTTCTGTTCCAGCCCAAGACATCAACAGATGGACTAGGGAGAAAGTTTATGAAAGCTGGAACCAGAAATGGTTTGGCAGCAGTACCTCTACACAGATAAAAAGAAACACTGAATTTTCTGCGTTATCTAATGCACATAAAGGGAATGTTAGATTTTGCAGAAAGTAATGGTATATTTCATGTAAATTTAAGATAACGCCTGAATCTAGCCTGTTGTATGAAAGATTGCAAACAATATCGTTGTTGCGCCGAGATTGAAAGGGTCAAAGCCGTGAACGCAACCCGTGTTCGTATTGTAGACAACGTGGTAGTTGTATGTGGAATTATGTAAACACAGGGCGCTGACATCTTTGTCATATATACAATAAGAAGCAAACTGGATTAGAAATATTCGTTGAATGTTTGCATTGAATTGAATCAGTTGAATCGTAGTGAAATAGAAGACACAAAATTATTAATTCTGAGGAAACTGCAGGAAGGACAAAGAAACCCTCAAATTAGAAAGCTTACCGTAAGTAGCTGTGAGTTTAAAATTGCTGCTGATTTCTTATTAGTACTTTGTTGTAGGGTACGGAGTTTTTGTTAGTTGGAAAGGTTTTTGGACAGAATTTTTAGAAAGAAACTAAGTTTGTGAGTTATATAACCCATTCGCAATGTAAGCGACTAAAATTATTAAAAATTAAATATATTTCTAGTTTTGAGTTTGTTGACAACTTACTTCAGGAAGTGTTTTCAATGATGTCCCGAACTCCTCCACCTAACAATCGTTATTTACGCTCCTCTGGCTTGGATCCTCCTCTGGATTTTACGCGCTTGTTAAAATTATTTTTTTTTTCTGTGTACACTCAGATTAGCAAAACCCCTCCCCATACCCTGGCCCGACAATAATATCCCTAAAAACAGACGAGCTCTTACCCGACTTCGAATTGGTCACACTCGCCTCACCCATAGTTTCTTAATAGATAAACTAGATCCCCCCGACTGCACTGGTTGTGGTGTACGCCATATTCTGATTGATTGCCAACTGTATGATTCTGAGCGCTTGGTCTGGGGTTGTAGCGCAAACTTTGAGGAAGTTCTATCACCACCGTTTGAACAAATGCTGCTAAAGTTCCTAAAGGACACTGAATTGCTTGGTAAAATCTGATCTACCCGGGATAAGGAACGAATGACCAATTGGTTAAAGTCTCTCCCAAAACAACACAACAACAACAACAACACGCTGAACGATTAGTGATCAGGTTGATCCTTAATAGTTTAGACTACGGAGTTGTAACGTAATACAAAGATGTTATAAAAACTATCAGCACGAAAAACATCATCAAGATACTCTTGTATCATGTTACAATTTCGTAGTCTAAACAAGTCATAATTGAATATATTGGTATGGCGACATTTTCGGCTTCTTTTAAGGATTACTCAGCTGTTGAGGAATCGGTCAATTTTTACTGAGCCCGGTTAAAATATTTAAGTGTGCTCGACCAAATCTAGGATTTTTTTTCAAAAGGGCGAATCTTACAATGAGAGGCTCTCTCCTCTCTCGCTCTCTTTAATTTATTACAGCGCCATTATAAAACTTTTGAGGGGTTCTTTAGTACAGATCAGGGATTGTCGAAAAACACAGAGTAGTGCAAAATAGGCAAGTGCTTCACCCAATTTCAAGTGTGCGTCTCCTGTTTCAGAAGAGTGCACAAAACGAAAGTGCGAGAGATTTCGTAGCAGCACGAGAGACAGATAGCCGCACATGCACTACTCTTTAAGAGACAAAGAGTAATGCACCATGCTCTACTCAGAGCTCTACTCAGTGCTTTACTCTGTGCATTGGCTCATGCTTTGGTAAATGGTAGCAAAATGAAAAGTGTTGATGCTAGTAACAAAAAGGCATTGTATGGGTTCATAGCGGGTATTTTTTATTAAAATCCTTATTCACATACTAGTCCGGCCCATGCCACCGTGTCTGTTTTTTGCACTTGTGTGCATAGAGACGACAAGGGAGAGTGCAATCGTTAGCACCCAAAGAGACGAGAGCAAATTCAAAATGAGATGTGCTGCCTTGAGCGCACGGCACAACAAGGGTGAGCGGGAGTACAGACTGCACTTTCACGTCTCTTTTAAATTTAATGTGCTGTCTCGTAGCAGCGCGTGCTGCACTCAAAGAGATTTGAGTCGCACCTTATCCCTGGTACAGATAGAAACACAACAATGCTGGCTACCATACTCTATTAATAGTTGAATGAAAAACGTAACGCTGAATGGAATATGAATGAAAGAGAAAGTATTCACAGAGAGTATCTCAATTGCAGATTCACCCTAATGAAAAAACCCTAGAAATATATTCTGGTCGATTACCAAGACGGTAAAAATATTTAAGTTTGCTCGACCAGATATATGGCAGTAAATGCATCAACATTTGGTCTAATAGTGAATTCTGGCAGCCCTGTCGAACTTATTAGAATCCAACAGGCACACCTTGCACGCGTTCCAAAGATCTTGCACACAACTTTATAGCTTCCATGCTCGCCACCAGGTCCCGCTGCAAACCGCCCAGTCGAAGCATATTTTCATCCACCCTCTTTTTGTAGTCACTCACATAATTCATTCGCCACCATATAGAAGAATCCAAGTTGAAAAAAGAAGAATACACCGAGTGGTGATAAATCTGACAGCTCCCATGTTAAAGTATGAGACGAACGTTTTGAAATGCTTCCAATAAATTCAAATGAAATTTTAATTAAAAGCGGTTCTTTGTATGATGTAAGAAAAATCCAAAACTGCAAAAATAGGGGCATTATTTTCTTTTATTTTTTATTTTGCTGAAAATATCTTTATTGAGTAGTTTTGGATTTTTCTTACATCATACAACAAACCGCTTTTAGTTAGAATTTCATTTGAATTTTTAGAAGCATTTTAAAATGATCGTCCTATACTTTACATGGGAGCTGTCAGATTTATCACCACTCGGTGTCTTTCTTTTTCAACCTGGATTCTTCCATGAGCAACATCTCTCGAGCACATTCCCACTGAAAGTTCCACCGCACGCTCAGTCATCGATCGGACTTGCTAGCGTACGGATCTTTACATAGGATCAGGGTCGGACGTCGGACGGACCAGCAGCATCAGAGAGGAGCATCATCAGCATCAAAGCATTAGCAAACATACCATCGCAGAGTGTTGGAGGGAGTAGGAGTACCTACATAGCTACCAAAACCGTATCGTTTGCTTGGCTTGGTGATATTCGGTGAGAGTGTATCGGTGCTTGCTGCAAGTGTGTCGCCTGTGTCTACTTCATCTACTGGTGTAGTAAGTAGCAGCGTAGCGTAGAGCAGATAATAAATTCAGTCGACTCAGCAGCACCAACGCTGGTGTCCTCCTCTGTGTCGTCGAATAGCGCATCGTCAGCAACGGGAGTCATTCGCGTGGAACTTGCTTGCTGGGTGTAGTGTGTAGCAGATCGTTAGTGCCTGCTTCGAGGAGAAATCGACGACTCTGAGCTGACCTTATGTAATTCGTGCGGGTTCCGTGCCGTGTCGGTGAAAATCTTCCGTGATTACGGGAAATCTACCCCTTCGTCGTGAATGAGTGGGTGGGTGTGAACCCCTTGGAAGAAAGAAAAAAAAAATCTCTCCCGGAGTGCGTGTGGCTCTAAATACCCACCTCCGACCGAGTAGTATTGAGCGTGGTTGTGTGTTTTTCCCCTGTGAAGTGTGCGGAGCGAGGTGTGGTGGATTGTCGTCTGTTGAGTAAAAAAAAAAAGAAGTAATGGAGTGAGGAGAGCAAACCGCCGCCATCGGTGATAAGATTAGAAAATTCAATAGTGAGATTTTCCATACTAAGGCCTGAGTGCGCTTGTGAAGTTCAGCTAGTACATCAAAAGAAGAACAATGGATAAATCCGGTGGAGGTGATTCGCGTGATGGAGGACCCTCGTCGACCCCACAGGCTTCTTCGTCATCATCATCAACAACAGCAGCAGCAGCAGCAACACCACAAACTTCGACGGTTCCGGCCATTGGGTGTGGTTCCAGTACAAGCTCTGGACCGTCATCTGCCACCGCCATGACACTGAACGTCACCACCACAACGGGCGGCAGCTTTTCCGTGCCCGTCGATGGTGAAAATTCCGTGGAAAATCTCAAGAAAATCATATCGAAAAAGCTGAAAGTCTCCAAGGACCGTATATGTTTGCTGCACCGCGAGAGGTACGTATCCCCAGCAGGCAGGGCGAGAGCAATCACTCATTCACTCACTCGAGTGAACCGTGAGAGCAACGCTTTACTTTCTACACCCAGGCCTCACTCACCATCCGCAGCAACCATACAAATTTCCTGTATTTCTCTTTGTTTACGTTGCGTGTGTGAGTGATGATCATGCAATTATTTTACACTTTTTCGCTGCTGCTGCTGCTACTGCTGCTAGCATAATAATCAACCACCAACCAGCCACAGCCACTTTTCCACGACCGACCGGGGGTTAGCCTTCAAGCTTCAAAGAGCCCACAAAAGTCTCTTCCTATTCCGCAATCGAAGGAGCCGTGCTCTCCTCTCGTCCCCGCAGCTCGACAACATAATGCTGAAAGTGTGGTCGCGGCTCGGGCCAAGTAGGCCTCAGCTAGTGTCCAAAAATCGACGATTACTGCGCTGCTGCCATTTTGTTTCGTTTCGTTTCGTTTCGAATGGCAGCAGCAGAGTTCGATATTCTCATCGCTCGTCGCAATACACACTTCGACGACGAGCGACGACGGCGATGCCAGTGGCACACAAAACACCATCACCGAACCGAAGTGACGTGTGTGCCATTCTCGACGTCACGTTGTCTATTTTTTTTTTGCGACGACGAATTTCAGGAGTTCTTCAGGGGGGAATGGGGTTGGCAATTTGAGCTGATTGGCCCCCCTCCGTGGGCGATGGCTAGCTTCAGACGTACGAAGCTAGGAATCTCTCAAGGGAAAAAGCGAAATGGGTGGACAATGGAACAATGGGTTATTTTCGGGTGTTGGGTTCTGAGTGGGAGACGAATGAATGGAGTGGAGAGAGAATGATTTGTATCGGGCACGGGGCACTGAGTCTACGAAAGTTGCTTAGTACTTACCGCTTTTGGGTAGTACTGCGACCTTCAACTGGGTTTTTACCTACAGAGTAATTTGCACGTGAACATTGATTTACAAACACGGAGTTTAAAAAAAACAAATTGCGATTAGGGCGAGCATGCAGAATGTAATCAAAAGAGAAATGATGATCGTAATAATTGCAAGTCTCGAGTAATTCATGATAAGGGCCTAAAAGCCAATTGTTAATAATGACTTTAAACATCGATCTCTCATGAATCAAGAAAATCCAACGATATCCAACTATTCCATGTCATAGAACTAACAATCCTCTACCAGATACTGCTTTCAATTCAAAGCGATTTTAGATATTAGAAAAATCGACGTTTAAAGTCATTGTCTACAATTGGCTTTTGGACCCTTATCATGAATTACTCGAGAAGTATAATTTCTAATCGCAATTTACAAATTAATGTATACATTCTAATACATTCTGTTATACGGAAAGAGAACAAAGCTAGCTTCTGCTTCATTTATAATACTGTCAAAAATGGTTGATTTAAAAAAATATACACTCAGCGAAATAATCTTTCGATATTCATAAGATTGCATTATGATTTTTGCCATAAGATAAGAGTTTGAATTTCAATAATTTCATCACGTTTGCAGCAATGGTCGAGTCGTTTCCCAAACCTAATCTTCTATGGCTTCGTTGCTTTTTGACGATTTGGTGGGACTAGTTAGAGTCGCTATGGAGAAAATTGTTAAGCCCGAGAATACAGAATTGACGGAGAGCAATCTTCTGCCAGACTGTAATGTGAAAATCAATTTTGGCTCTAATAGTACTACGTACTATGATATAGCAAGTTGATATCGATATCAAGTGGAGGTGTTCTCACTACACTGACGTGATATAGTTGAACGTTAGTAAATATGATGATGAAGAAAACTGAAAAAAAAACTAAGTACTGATCTTCATTCCATGTTCTAGACAAAAAGATCAGATTTAGATGAAATACAGTTTTGAAGAACAATTTGTTCTTGTAAATCGTTTTAATACGATACACATCTAACACATCTTTTTTTTTTAGTTTATTTGTTTGGCTCAGGCGTGTGTAATACTTTACGGAGCCGATATTCAATATTGTTGTACATAAAATTTTACTTTTCGATACTAGTAAAAGTGGGATGCCAATTATTAACTCGAGGTTAATGGGTCACATTATCGTTTGGAAGGGGCTAGGTAGGTAACTTATTTATGCCGTTATTTGCTGCTTTTGGTTGCGACATCTACC
This sequence comes from Aedes japonicus, assembly GCA_034211315.2. NCBI lineage: Eukaryota > Metazoa > Arthropoda > Insecta > Diptera > Culicidae > Aedes > Aedes japonicus. The sequence goes on along the minus strand of JASCZW010004099.1, from coordinate 89,058 downwards.
AAATCCTCGATCCCTGTAGTCCCTTTCTGACTAAACATCATTAATAACAAAAAGCCTCGTCCCAAATCAAAACCGATATGGGTGAGGAATAATTCGGTTCAAGTTTGCCTTCTGGTTTGGATTTTAGAGTTTCGGTAAAATATAGGATAGTTAAAAAAACAGTTGACATTTGATTTACCAAGGGAAAACCCAGGAAACAAACCGATGATCCGATACAGCACCCCGAAATACGTACCCGCAACACAAATTGTACCTATAAAACGAATCAATGTATGATGATAATGGTGTGAACATTTTTTGATCTGACTAAATATTTCTGTTGGTGGTCTAATTGGTTGCAAAATCTGCAATATGGATAGCGAGTAATAATTTCGCTTCAGTTTGTTTCATTCAATGAACATGTATAAACAAAACAATTTCAAATTTCTTTTACAACATGACGGTAGAATTGTTCCATTTGGAAAATTGTGTTTTGTTTTGATTCAATCAAAAGGAAGTGACATTTGAGATGGAATGATATCCCCTATCTCTATCGCAGCTGGGTTGTCAACCACTGCTTTTTAGAATTATCTCAAGCAAATGAGATGATATGAGCTATATCAAGTACTGTTCTTAATACAGATTGACAGATCAAATGTATGGAATATCACGTAAAATAGCACATGATATAGCTGCTATATCATAAATCGCACTATATCACGTAATATGGGACATAGTGTGAACGTACTATAAATCTGTAATCAAGAAAGCGATAGAATTTGCCAGCACTTCCGACAAAGACGTTTTGCATTCCGCAGCGACTGTCAATTTTTTGACGTTTTTTGACGAAAACGTCTTTGTTTTCTATACTGGGGTACAATTAAAAAAAAACCTCACAAAAAGCGGTCAGGTTTTGAGTGGTAATACCTCAGTATTTTCTCCAAAAAAAATCAAAATGTTTGCCGCAATCGATCGGAAATATCGGAAAAATACGCGTCGATTCCAGTATTGAAAACTATTGATTTTCAACATCAAACTATTGAATATACGGCAAATATAAGGTGATGTCTTCGAATTTCGTTTTGCAGAGTAAATTTACTAAATGCCAAGTATTTTCCTACCACAGACTTCAAATGTAAGTAATATGAGATCTCCCTCATAGGCAGCAGTGAATGATGTAAAACGGGTAAAATGCTTCATTTGCCCGGCGAGCCAGTATGGGATTGGCAGCTGGTGGTGACTAACGTTTGCATTAAAAAAAATAGACTTTTTTTTTATCGGATGGTGATAAAATAAAAGCTAAGACAGATATTTGCTTTTGGTAAATTTCCCATGGAAGGTAATTATTTTAGCTTACTTGCAAAAAAAATTCTACGACCTTGTGAGCGGCCTTTCGGTAGTTAACCGGAACATTCACAAAGGCGGTTGAAAACATGCGTGTAGGCATGTTTGTGAGTGCTTTCTTCGTTTTATTTATCAATTACTCCTCAGTTTTCGCGACAAAATTGTTGGAGTAGATCTTACGCTTCAGGTTGGCCCAAAAAATCTCAATGGGACGCAGCTAGGGGACTTTGGGCGGGTTCGCCGACTTGGGTACCACATCGATATTCACGATCGCTTCGAGTAGTGGGCCGACGCCGGAACACCGCGTCTTTGCCCTCATGGTATTTCTTGATGAACGACACAATTTCCGAAGGCATTTCGAACTATGAATTTCCCAGTTCACGGCCAGTCCGGAGCGAAAGAAGAGCGGCTTTGACATCCCCTTCCCGCTGATGGTCAGTCACAGCAGCACCTTCTTGGGGAACTTGGTGTGTGAAATGAACTTCACCCCGAGCTCACTTCCTTCGCGAGGGAAGCAAAATACGAAGTGTCCTGCCAGTCGTTGCAATCCAGGGTGAGATAGGTTTCGTCGTCCATCACCACCACCACGTCGCGATTCGCCGTGAAAATCGAGTTGATCATCTTATTCAGCCGCTGCTGCTGCGTTGTTGCCTGCAGCTCCGAAACCAGTGGACGCGACTTCCGCTTCCTGACAAGTATGTTCATGTTCCCCAGGTACTTTTTCACTGTTTGGCCGGTTGAACCGACCTCCCGGCCAAGCGCACGCAAGGATGTAGCCACTTTTCCCACGCTTCTTGTCCCTCGGGGTCGTCTGCCGTCCAGAACCGGGCTTTCTTTCGATGCTCTGATTGTTGTCTAAGATGCCAATATGTTGTAGATGTCCGTTTTCGACGCGGCGGGGTACCGTTCTTTGAACGCGCACACTTCTGAACGGAGTTGCTTCTCTGTTTTTGCCATCACGGTTAGAGTTCGACTGATAGAGCTGTCAAACTTTGTCTGCTGACTCATGGGTTACTATGATTGATGCTGCATGGGTAGTTTCGTCAGTGCGGGTGAAGGTAAACCCATGAAAAATCGGTAATTTTTGTACAATTTTTTTTTAAATGCAAGCGTTAGTATTGTGAAGGGTGCTCTGGCGAATAACCATTGGACAGGTAGCATATGGCTCAATCGCCATTGGGTATGCAGTTGATTAACCAAGCCAATGCTGAATTTTTAGCCAGCCAGTTGGCACAACCAAGAGCGAAATAAGTGTGATCTAGTAAGCAGCCATTTTCCGTTAAAAATGCATAAATATATCGCCTAGAAAATGCATTAACAAGCAATAGATGATTTCATTTACATGCTAAAAACTGTTGCTAATATGATGCTAATGAATTGTCACCCAATATTAGTAAAGATGTAAATAAGGTCCAATGAAGATCGATTAAACATGGACCATTTGAAATCCGTCCTGTTTAAGACGACCAATTTAATCTTTGTAGCTAAAAAAATTGTTTGATTTGAATCTAACAAACCGTTCCAAATTCTTGTCAATTGGAAGCCAGCTGTGGCTAAAAAAGTTTCAGCCTTCCCATCGCCGCATACCTTAAATCTTTTCTAGAATTTCAAATATGTGTGTGTGTGTGTTTTGTGTGTGTTTGCAATCAATCTCCCACTGACCGGCAGTGCTTTTATGGATGAAACTTGTCTGCATTTCTTCAGTAATTTATATGTAATCACTATGTGCAAACATTTTTCGCCCGGGAGATTGAAGGTGACAGCTCTATTGAAAATCCAACGACCCATTTCAAGAATGCCTGTTCCTACACGTACATTCTGAGGTCATCTTCATATACAATAAGCCCCGCATGAAAATCTTCGGATATCAAATGGATATGTGAAGAATTTTCACACTTCCAGAATCAAAAAGGAACATTCTTGATCCTGGCGTGTATATAGTTAATTTATATTTTTGATGATATAATACGACCTCACCAATGTTCCTTTTCTGATGTTGGAAAGTTCGTCCGGATGCGAGAGCGGGGCACTAAAAAACAAAAAATGGGGAAAAACTACCGACGTACAATCTATCTAAAGAAACACGACCATAACACACTAAGAGAGGGATTCCATTCACAACGTCCTACGCAAATTACTCGAAAAACGGAAATTGCACCATTTACTTTAGTTGAAAAAAGGAATTATTTTTAATTTTATTTCCGCGAAAATAACGCAGCCTTTTCTAGAATTTCAAATATGGCTCCGAAATTTAAACGGTCTCTATATTATTCCGATTCGCAAATATAAAGCATGCTCATGCCCGGAGCTGTATGTCAAATAGGAATTTTACAAACTGCGATCGTCATGTCATATTGAATCAAATGATTATAACAATCATTAAACATTGCTACGTAGTCCTACGTCACCTTTGCGTACAACCTCATTGGGCTGTCCCTTATTGGTTTTTTTTTTTTGAAGAAACTACTCAACAAATCTCCATTAACACCCTTAGACGGGGAAGGGGTCTCAAACCATCACCTTTTCCGGTCCCAAAACCCTTGCATACTTGAATATTTGTACAGTAGGAACAGTAGGAAGAACTCCCCCCCCCCCACCCCCTCTACCTTATCAGAAAGATGAGTGGATCGAGACCCCGATCCACCGTTGAAACATTTCTTGCCTCTAAAATCTCAACATGCCAAATTTGATTCTTCTTGTTTTCTTAGTTCTAGAGTTATGCAGAAATTTCAGAGTCATTTGTATGAAAGCCCCCCTGCTAAGAGACGGGAGGCGTTTTAAACCATCATAGAAACATTTTTCGCCTCCAGAAAACCCCACATGCCAAATTTGGTTCCATTCGCTTGTTTATTTCTTGAGTTAGGCAGAAACTTCTGTTTAATTTGTATGAGAGCCTCGCCTTCTAGAGAGGGGAGGGTTCTCAAACTTCTATAGAAACACTTTTCGTCTCCAATAACTCCCACATGCTAAATTTGGTTCCCTTTGCTTTTAGTTCTCGAGTTATGCAGAAGTTTGTTCTTCATTTGTATGAGAGCCCCCCCCCTTCCAGAGATATTATATGAACCTTTCTCGGCCCCAAAAACTCATGCATACAAAATATCATGCCGATCGGTTCTGTAGTTTTCGATTCTATAAGGTTCAGACAGACAGAAATTCATTTTTATATATGTAGATAGATAGATATATAGATAGATTGTATATACGTCTGTCAATCCAGTACAAATCGACATGGAGTTTTCATAAGGGCCAATGTCGCAAACGTAAACAATGGCTTCTTCCGCAAATTTCTCGAGAATGCTAACATATTCATAGCGAATTACCACGATGATTGTACAGAAGAAGAGTTCCCCTTTGCAATAGTAGTGGTAGTTTACTTGAGCGAGTTTGCATTTTCAAGAAATTTGCGGAAGAAGCCATTGTTTACGTTTGCGACAACCCTTATGAAAACTCCATGTCGAAATATTTGTACAATTATTCTAATAGTAGTCTAGCAGCTTAAAGGGTCAACCACAGTAGATACGTTTGCGTTCCGTTGACGTAAATTTGACAGAAAACATATGGGATAACTGTCAAATTCACGCAAACGCATCCGCGACGTATCAATTGTGGATCAGCAATAAGGATTGAACCAGATTTATGAAGAACTGAGTAAGTTTTTATCCACTTTCATACATCGGCCTTACTCTTGGTTTGACGTTTCAGCCTGTTATATGAAAATGGATAAAAGTTACTCAGATTTGGGTAAATACGAATGAGCGTGTATCAGATAGATCAGGTAGATCAGCGGAACAGAATTCTCAACTTTAATCTAAAATTTTGAATTCGATCCATTTTGGATCAGAATATCCATGACAAGTGCTGGACCCTTAGGGCATCTTCAACGGTGGTCCAAATCGTGCTTTGGGTTTTTTTATTTAACGCAAAAACATCGTTGCACCGGTATTGTAATTTTTTTTACTGGATCTGTTTTGCTTCATTTTCAATCTGGTATATATTTCACCTATTCTTGCAGCAATTTGGAACAAGAAACATATTGTTTCAAAACACTAAACGCTACTTGATTATACCAATTAATGTGTAAAATTTCATCTTTTACTAAACAAGAACTCAACTTTATTGAGTATATTTAATCTATCGCGTTGTTTTCTAACGCAAACCCTCGCGCAAACCAGCAAAACATTGAATTCAAACCGATGGACCGAATGTCAGTTATTTTTAGTTGTTTCAGAGGTTGTTCCGGTGATTTTCATTCCGGAAAAAGCATTGAGGCTGGCAACGGTGTATTTATGTGCCGATAAGTGGCCGTGTTTGATGTTGGTCGTCCCGGGTGTTCCGCGGATACATTTTACTATGGCCGTTTTGATAAGCTTTCTGGGAGACACCGAAGATTTCTTGCAGAGAGATTCAGTCCGCATTTCTTGGACGAAATGATTAAAAAAAATTTGATGAAAGGAATTGTTTTTAAATATAATACTATTCAATTGCATATTCTACAGCTTTGAGACATTCCTTTGCACTTCTTGGCAGTTACATAAATTGGTCAGAACTTATATAAGTTTCTAGAAACTGAACGAACTATTTAAAAATTATTTTCAAAATTACTATGAACTTCGAAATAACTATGAAGAATGGGTTGAAATATATTGATCTTGACAGAAGTAGATTTAGCTTTTCGAAGTTAACTGAACTTATTGGAAGTATCAAAAGTTTCCTCGCTCTCTTTTAGAAGAGAAGTAGTGGAACTTTAGAGAAGGTCATTGAATTGCCAAACAATTCTCAACGTTTCTGGACACTTGGTTGAACTTAAAAAAAGTTTGCTTTCCAAAAGATCATCCATGGAATAGAAACAACTTTCTGGCAATTACCAGAACTTTGAGAAGCAAGTTTAGCTTCCCAGACGTTATTTGGATTTTCTGTGGGTACATCTTTCATGATAAAAAGCTAAATATCGGAAATGTTTTAATAATTTAAGAGAAACTCAAAACAAAATCTGGGAAGTTGGCCGAAACTTTTAATAAGTTGGTGGAATTTCTGTGAAATAAATAGCATTTGTGAAGTGTTTAGCCAGAAGATGTAGGCTGAAAGTTTGCCCAACCAAAAGAGCAAGCGCACTGCTGGCAGTAAACATTATTTGGTCAATCCAATCCATCGCGAAAAGTTTCCGAAAAAATTGCGATACCCGAAAAAAACTAGAATGATTGACCGGAAGACTGGTGTTGATGGGTATAACAACAAGAAAAACAACACCGGTGCGGGGAACGTCAAGTTGGTCTATGTTAGCTGGTTCTATTAAAGTTATGCTGATGCAAATCAGGTATAAAGTTGATCCAAAAATAGACCACCGCTGAAGATGCCCTTACTGTTGAAAAAATAAGTTTTTGTTGTTTGCAGAAGTCTCGAGACGTAAATGAAACTATGAGGGACCCTCTCCCGTCTTCTTTAATGAATTACTGCACGGTCATCAACTTTAACTCAATTTGGAGTCGTTTTTGACTCATCTGATATTAGTCGATGTCTTAGATATGTTGACTTGTCAATCTCAGTTACATTACTCATATATGAGTGGCACCACTTTTGGCGAAAATGAGTCAAAACGACACACAATTAAGTTAACATTGATGGCCGTGTGCGCTATTTCAAAACTTGAGAAAAGGTTTCTTAAAACAGATCGAATAATATGCCATTTGTACAACGCACAACGTAGAAGCGATAAAGTCTCTCATTGTTACGTTTGCCCTATTAAAAAGAGATGCTTGATTTATTCGATCTGGTAAACTTTCAAATACCACCAAATTCTTGGTAAGGTCTAGAATTATAAGAATTTCTATAAACATACACTCAAATAAATTCCACACCATCAAAAGAACAGGCCTGAGATAGAATTCACCCTCCCTTATGATTCGCTTCATTCTCAAGCAGCGAATCAGCACAAATGACGTGACCGACGCGACGCGCAAAGAAACATGCTCTTTGTATCCGGTCTCGGTGCGGTGCGGCTTGCCTTGGAGAAAAGCCACAGCACAGCAACACTATGCTTCCCTTTCCCCCCTCTCGCTCTCTCTCTCTCACCACTCTCTCGCACGCGGAACCCGATGGCCTACATCGGCCATGATAACCCCGGAAAACAAGCCAAATTTTATTTACACGTGAAATGGAAGCTCTGCCAAACTTCCTCAAACCATAATGGTGCGATTCCGTCCGGACGAATGATGGAAACTCGTCAGGAAAGAAGATAATGATGCGCCTACTATAGGCGACCTTCTTCATTCTCACCTCGATTGGCGATTGTGATTGCAGAGCAGCGAAAAAAATACTTGTTGATATTTTGTTTCCGTGGTGACCGAACAAAGACCCAGGATATCTTTAAGAATGAATCAAACGTCGAGGCACTCGAGAGTGCATAAAGAAAATTTCATTTTAATCTCAAGACTTCGAGCTACGTCATCCATTTACCGGATTTTGCTTTGTGAGCGCGCGAGAATGTAGATGTGCAGTTGTAGGAACGACCGGTTTGTAGCAGTTACCGATCGGTAAGACATTTTTTTGCTGACACAGAAACAGTTGATAGGTTTTTCCTCAATGAGATAGTTGAGCTTATCAGTTTATGATTGCGCTTCTCCAGTCACTTCGAATTTCCAGAAACGCAAATTTATTCGCCTATAAACCAGTAGATCTGTGGAAATAGTTTCGCGAACCGCTTATGTTGATCGTTCGGCATTCCCTCACGGTAGGGTGCAGAAAAGTAGTCATGCCTGAACTAGTCACCACCGTTCGCTTTGAACCTACCTTCGGGAGAATTTTTGTTCGGTTCTTGGTGCTAAAAGAGCCAAAAACACGTGACTACGGATAAACTGTTCGATAGAGAGCGGTGTTTAAAAAAAATCTCATAGTAGGGACCCTCATTTTGCCTGTTCCCCTTGCCATTGTTCTGTCTTCTGTGTGAATAGTTTTGGGTGTAGTCGTGCAAAGTGAAACCTGTTTCAACTGGGAAATGTATCACAGAAGGGAGAATTATCATTTTTTTTGTCTGTCTCGACGATGTTGCTGTTGTCAATGAACGATAATAAGACAGGTGGGACCTAAAGTGCCAATAATAGGCATTCTAGTGGGGTTTTCCTTTGGTTCATTTGGTAAAGGTTCAGCTACAGAACAAGACCAAGCAGCCCATGCGATTTGTTCAAATTTAAGTTCAATTGAATTTTCTGAAAAACGAGGGTCATTCAGCTGAGTGTTCCCCAGTTGGATTCTTTATGGGGAATGAATGAATATTTGCAATGTGCATTAAAAATGGAATTAAAATCCCAAATTCTATCAATGTTGGTGATCGAAAGTGTTGATGATAGAAGAGTTGCGCTAAGAGGAACATGCAACACGATTTTCGATTATTTCTCATTTTGCGAGCGGGTGCTTGCTAGATTGCGTGACTTTGCGTGACTATATAGGGACTTTAATGCTCTAGAGCTGTTTTAAAATAACAAGATTTCATGAGCAGGAGCATGAGCATTGACCACCCGTAGTTTGCTACTCCGTGGTTGATCGAAGTCAGCTAAAGTTGCACAGAGAACCAACCGAAGGTTGCTTAGGACTAGTGAATCGTTCTCAATGTGCAGCTTCTGGTGTTCTCATTTATAGGATCAATAACGGTGCCGGCCACTTTGGGGACGGTAGCTCATCCGATTCTTAGCATCTTGTTATGAGGTAGCAAGTGGTTACCCAAAGATGGCCTGTAGATCTACCAGGTTTGAAAGACGTCGGCATTGAGTTATCTTCAATTATGTATGATGCGCCTTTTTTGACTGAAATGCGCCTTTTGATAAGAAAACACAAATTCATGAAATCATCATTCAATTTAGAAAACAAATGTTTTCACATTTGAATAGCTTCTTTTTGTTTACTTATTACTTAGTAAAAAAAAAACAAATCGTACGTTCGCAAAATATGCTCTATATTTAATGTAAAGCTATAATGTTATAATGTACCTCAGTGTATATTTCTTCTATAAAGTTATATTCTATTGGTTATCTTCTTTAGAACTCCATTAGTTTCAAGTACATGATTTTTTAGCTTTTCAGTACGAGCTACTACTGCCTTACTTTTGTTTTGATTCACTGTGTTATTTTGACAAAATAGTTGAGGGGTTATTCGTTGGGAGTTATGTTTTGAGGGATGATACAGTTAGCTTAGAGTCGATTGAGCGTCTTATGTTCAGGCAATTTTTCTTAAGTTTGGGACAATTTGTGAAGAAATTTTATGCAAAAAATACGCGGAATTTTGGTTTTCTGCTTATCTTGAGAAAATTTCCCTTAAACCAATTTTTATATGTGTCGATTGAATGAAGCATAGATCACTCCTCGTTATTTTTAAAGAGCCTTGCCCGGCATCAAAGTCGAGTGAATTTTGGTGAGCATTCTGAGCCGAGGATTTTGGTCGGAACTTAGGTCGTTACTTAATTACCTTACTCAGAGCAAATCATATTGTGAGAGAGTGTTATTACCGACTTTTGAGCAAAATCTTAGACCATGTTTAGATTTTTAGATTTTTGAGCCATGTTTTATTTCGAAATTACAATAAAATCAAGCTCAAATTTCTTACCAATTTTTGGATCCTATAAAGTAGGCTCATCACTCTTATCTGATCTGCTAGGTTATGATTCAGATCGTTCGGGTTGTATTGTGGAGGTCTTACTCAACAGACGTGTGGGTAACGAATGAACAAAAGTATATTTGAAATAATTCATGGCTTACTACTATGTACAATAATAATTCATCGATTTCCTAGTTTTTAACATTACCCCTTAATCGAGAATTATTTGATCCCGATGGTTTTCTTTGCTTCTTTTAGCTTCGAGATTAGAATTGCCTAGTGGTGTCGGATATCAATATGTTTGCTGCGAGGTGTATATCCCACTTCCTTTTTCGCTATATGCACATCGCTGAGGTTGTCGCAACCGATCGTAGTCCACGCTATCACAAGGCTTCTTGTATCGCCGCCGAAACAGCCATATACTCTTCCTCCATTGTCAACAAAGCAACTGTAGCCTGCTGACGGCACCTCCACGAAATGGCTCTTGATAGAACGACGTGTTTCAGGATCATTCGCCCAGTCCGAGTCTCTGTAGCCAACGAAACCTTCATCGGACTCCTTCGAGTATGTCATTTTCATCGAATTGGTTCCCTTGAGATACCGCAGAATCCTCTTTGCTGCGATTCAATGCGCCTTCCCTGGATTCTAGCAAAACTGGCTTACTATGTTCACCGCGAAGCAAATGTCCGGCCGTGTCAATTGCGCCAGATACTGCAGACTTCCCACAAGCTCTCGGAATGGGACGTTCTCCATCTGCTTCCGATCCTCTTCGGTACTTGGGCACATCTTCTTGGTTAGCTTCTGGTTTTCTTGAGCCCATAGAGTACTTTTTTCAAGCGGCAGACTTTCGTGGGTGCGACTGGGTCGACGAATCCGTCCAGCTGTTCCAAATAGATTTCCTCTTCTACAAGGTCGCCCTGCAGGAACGTCGACACCGCGTCCAGCTGATGGATCTTGATATTCATCTTGGCAGCCATCGAAATCAGATACCGGATGGTGGCATACCCATCCTGGGAGAAGCCCTTGATGACCAAGTGGGCTTTGTACCGGTTCACAGATCCATCCGAGTTCTTTCAGCTTGTAAACCCTCTTGCAGTGTAGAGGCTTCCTCCCGTTCGGTAGTTCAACCAACTTCCATTTTTGGTTCTCCATCTGGGCCTCGTAATCCGTCGTATTCGCATCGCTTCCTTCCATCTGTCGCTCTCGTACCGGTCGTTCAGTCTAGTCAGTCACTTCGACTCGTTCATTCTGAATCACCAGCTCACGCCCTTCGGCGCTCTCGTTTGATGGTTCTTTCGTTGTCTCATTGCGCTTCAGTTGGCATTCGTCGAGAAAAATAACAACTCGGCTGACGAAAATCTTCTTCGTCTTATTACTCTACTACACTCTATACGCCTTTGAACCTTCGCTGTAGCCAACGAACAGCATGGTCTTCGCTCTTTCGGTCAACGTTCGATTCATTCTATCGGCCAATCCATTTTGCTTCGGGTTGTAAAGAGCGGACGTATCGTGCTGAATTCCCTCGTTCCGCAGGAGGCTTCGAAAATTTTGATTCACATACTCTTCTCCATTGTCGGTGCGGATTCGCTTGATCTTCTCACCAGTCTGGTTTTCCACAAAAACCTTGCAATCTTGCAGTGCCTCGAGTACTTCCGTCTTCGACTTCAAGAAATAAACGACGGTTTTACGACTTGCGTCGTCGATGAAGGAGAGAAAATAGCGACTGCCTCCTATCGAAGTTGTCTCCATAGGGCCGCACAAGTCCGAGTGAATAAGCTCTAGCACGCGCTTCTCTCGGTGCCCTTTCGACTTAAACGGTTGACGGAAATGTTTACCTTCGATGCACGGTGTGCACTTCGCTGGATTCTCCATTTCGAAGTCCAGATCGGTTATCGATGTCACAACTCGTACTTGTCGTTCGTCACCAGTTCACCACGGGCTTCTTCGTTTCGATCAATTTGTCTAGGCCGCCAACTTCACGGCCAATCGCCACTACCTCTTCGTCCGGGTTGCACTCCTCCTTGGAGAACATCACACGAAATCCCTGCTGGCATACCTTGCATTATAAACTTGCTTCTTTGATACATTTTGCTTGCTGAAGAATGCACCCTCGCTTTCTGATGATTTCAACCCACGCTTCACCTTGACTTCCTGCATGATCTGCGCCTTGACTATGTCCGCCGTCAAAGCCACTCCGGATGACTCCAAGCCCATCATCATCGGATCGTACTTCTTTGGCAGACCTTTCAGCAGCAAACTGCACATCCAAGTATCGTCCACCTTGAAGCCGACCTCCATCAGCTGGTTGCAGGTCAGAAAAATCTCCTAGTGAGACTGGCAAATAACGTCGTTGTCCCTCTCGACCCCGAGTTATCGGATGCCTGTCAGCCTCCGAAGCAGTAGAGCCGGGTAGAGCCACTGTCTTCGAACGTGTTCCGCAAGTTGTTCCATGCATCTTTAGCGGTTTTTGCATTCTGCACCAGGCCGTAGATGCTCCGACAATTCTTTTGCAATTGTTTTGTTTACTAACACCTCCTCTATGCTTCTTTAAAGCCGAAATTTGTACAAAGTGGCCTACTCTATAGACGATTGTGAAAACAAGTTAATAAAACCTTTATAAGACTATAGAGATTTTGATAATGTTCTAGTTAAAGATGTTATGACCACTACAGAACCTTCATAAAACCTATTGGCTGCCATCAAAACCAGCAAAGAGCCAAATGGCTACAGCTGTTTAACTTCACTGTGATATCGTGGTTGGTTTTTGTTGTTCTGCTTTGTTCGATTCTCTGCTCTTCTGATTTATTTCGCATTAAATAATATCTAGGAAAAAAGTCATACTGTTGCGGGAAACTTCTTTTGATATCAAAATTATCCAAAACAAAAAGAGTTTTTTCACATCGTATCTTGGTCCAAATCATATGCGAATCTATTTTTATGGAGAATATTGGTACTATAAGAGCCAAAAAATTATGCGCCCCGGATATTATGCGAGTTTACAACAACAAAAACAAAATTAAAACAAATATGTACGATAAATTAATCATAATTTTCCTGAAAATTAATGGAATTTAATAATGTTTTCTAAACGAATGCCAAAATCGGTCTTCGATCTACAGTTAATTTGCATTACATTAAAAATTTGGTGCATTTATTATTCCACATTTCAATTATTTCTTATATTTCAATATGGCGATTGGAAAAAGTCACAGTTTCGCCAAAAAGCACTTATCTTCGCCATGACTACTATAAAACTATTTGGTTATTTGGTGACTTCCCTCAATGCCAATTTGCCGTTCAATGCATTAGCTGGTGGCAAAATGGTTCTAAAATGCTTTTTCAAGTGACCATAATAAGATAATATGAATGAGTCCTAAAACGGCATTTCAAAACAGCATTTTACGATTTCATAAAGTCGTAATAGAACCTTTGATAGGAGTAAAAGGAATTTGAGAAATCAAGGTTTTAAGATCGTTGTAAACAAGCTGTGTAGGTTCTCATAAACCTAACTAAAATATGAAGCCTATTGGCACCACTTGGTACCATAATAAAACCAAACTGATTTCTAGTGGCTTTCATAAAACTTAAATAAAACTTAGTAAAGCTGGATGGTTTTGGCAATGTTATTTGGGCATGCCTTCAGGTAGTCTCGTTCCACCAGCTTGCGGGCCAGCCACCCTGCCATCGTCGCCGGCATGCGCTCCAGAACTTCTTCCATACTTTTCGGCTATTAAAACGTTTGGATTCGGTTTTTTTGACAATTACGAACGGTGATATTTTTGGCTTGCTCAGGAATTTCCGTTCCGCCCATTTTTGCTGCTTAAAAAACCCTTCTGCTTAGCGCAACAGATTAAGTTTAGAGTTCAACAGTAGACTTTTGTGACCTGCATTCTTTGTTTACAATAACTGTATGTCTTTTATGAAGTAAACTCTGACTAAAGTCTACGCTCGATACAAAATTAAAAAAAAATATGTATGGAGAAAAGTCTACGAGGGTCTGAGCATTTCAGAAATGAGTCTACCTGTTTTATGAACAGACCCTTAACTGATGACAAATACATTTTTTCGCATACTAAAGAAAAGGGCAAAGTTATTCAAAATCAAAAATGCTTATTTTTGGCGATGGATCGTCAGGCCAAATACCATCAGGTCGAACGACCTAAGGTGGAATGCCATTAAACGATTATATTTAATCTTTGTTAGCTTTACTTAGCTTAGGATTGCTAGAAGATTGGAAATTTAGAAATAAAAAGGAATCTACTTGATGCTTCATGATTGAAAGAAAAAATGCAATTGGTTTAATTCATAAAAGATTAAATGAACATGTTGCGTTCGCTTCTACGCCTGCAACGGAATGAATGAAATTTTTTTAGAACTGGCCAATTTGCGGAGGTTTTTCGGAATGAGTTTTTTTTTTGTTCTTGACTAAGAAGGGGTTCAAACTTCTATCAGAACTTGATTCTTACCCGAGAAATACACATTTTGTTACCTGGATAGTTCTCATGTTTGATTAAAATTAGTGTATCATTTGTATAGAAGCACCCTTCATTTCCAGAAGGAGGAGGGGGGGGGATCTCAAAACCACTCTCAATGCAAAATTGGGTCCATTTGCTTGATTTGGCTGGGAGTCCCACATTTCAGAGGAAGCCCAACATTTCTTGCTTTCAAAAACCTCTACGTGTCAAATTTAGTTCCATTTGCTTGATTAGTTATGCAAAAATTTCTGTTTCATTTGTATGGAAGCACCCCCCCCCCCCGCCTTCTTTTTGGTTCCATTTGCTTGATCAGTTCTTGAGTTATGCAGAAATTTCTGTTTCATTTGTATGATAGCCATCTCTTCCAGATAAGGGAGGGTTCTCAAACTACCATAGAAAAAAATCTTACATTAAATTACCGCCACACGTCAAATTAGGTTCTATTTGCTTGATAGGTTTTTGAGTTGTGCAGAAGTTTGTGTTTCATTTGTATAGGTACCCCTCCCCCCTTCCAGGCGAAAAAGGAGTCTCATACCATCACTCAAACCTTCTCCGGTCCCAAAAACTCCTGCATACAAACTTTCACAATAGTAGAGAAATTCTCATGTTTAGTTGAAAAATTTGTTTCATTTGTATTAGAGCCTCCACCAGAGAGGGAGGAGTTTCGAACCACCATAGAAAAAAATCCTCGTCCCCTTCCAGATACGGAAGGGAAAGAAATTTTACCTTCAAAAACCCCTACATGCGAAATTTGGTTTAGTTTGCTTAATAAGTTATGCAGAAATTTCTGTTCCACTTGTATGAGATCCCCCCCCCCCCGCCTTCTCAAGCGGAGGAGGAGTCTCAAACCATCATTAGAACCTTTTCCGGCCCCTAAAACCTCTTCATATAAATTTTCATAACTCTTCATATAAATTTTCATAACAGTAGGGGTTCGGTTTAAGTTTATGTTTAATTTGTGTGAAAGACCCCCCAGAGCAAGAATCTCAAACCATCGTAGAAACATTTCTTGCCTTTATAAATCTCCACATGGCAAATTACCATTTATACGAGAGCTCCCCTTCTAGAGAAAACGGGTCTCAAATCTAATATTTCTTGCCACTAGAAAACCCCACATGCCAAATATGGGTCTATTTGCTTTTGATGAAATGTATGTGTCATGTATCAGACAGACAGACAGACAGACAAACAGACAGACAGACAGACAGACAGAAAAATAGCCTTGTACCATTTAGGTCAGATTTTTCCTACATCCCGAATAGAAAATTACCATTAGCTGTATGATCATTATTATACATTTTCTATTCATGTTGTAATCACCATTATACGTATCATCCGTGTATAATGCTGGTGTAATGTAAGAAACCATTCAAACTCTAAACAACCATAAGTAGCGTATTCTATGTATGATAATGATTTCATAAACAAGAAATTAACAGTCCGTATAGTATATCCCTTGCTCATTAATTGTATGATATAACGAAGGAAAGATATGAATTATCTACTTGAAGGGTATGTTGCAATTTAATTAAGTAGATTTTACATTCTAACTGAATTTTAATCTACTTGTGAACAGTATTGTTGACTTTAATAATATACCTTGGATTGTCGATTGAAGAAACCTTAAATAAAAAAAAAATAAAAAAATATTCTATGATATAACCATAATTGAACGATACCACCTAAAGTAAAACTGCAGAAAAAATATCATTCACAAATTATTTACTGTATAATACACCGGAAATTTTGTTCGGGAAAAAGTCATTTCTTGTATGGTAACGATACTTAACAACCTATTAATGTTATGGTAAGGTCTTGATTTACCATAACATATATCATCGATATGATACACTTTATCTTTAGTTTATAATTGTTGGAAGATAACTTGAATAATTATGAAACGGTAAATGGTATAATACCTTTAAAATACTTGTTTATTCGGGATACGGGTTCTCCCTTAGCTCGGTCGGCAAAGGCGCAGCTACAAAGCAACACCATGCTGGAGGTGGCTGGGTTGGATTCCCGGTCTGGTCTAGGCTTTTTTTCATTATGGCAAATTTCTCAACTCCCTCGGCATAGGGTATTATTGTTCTTGCCACACAGTCATATTAATGCAAAAATTATACCTGACATCGAATGTCTTAATTGATAACTATGGAAGTGCGTTTAGAGTCAGTGTCTTAGATTTTCATAAAATATCAATGAGAAGTGAAAATGATTTTATCCCAGTGTAATGATGATGTTTACTTTCCGGTTTTCATGGTTACCGCTGTCACCTCTATGCCAACTGAATTTTGTTTGCTGAAATGAATGAAGTCGGCTCTAAGTGCGGGTCAAAAATCTGCTGTTACTGTAGTTTTGATAATCAAATCGGTAAACATGAATTTCATTAGACGAAATCTGAATATTATCTCCCGCGATGATATTTTTTTATAGGTAAGAAATTTTTAATCCTAATACGAACATGGAACAACCAGGGCCATCATCATCTTTTCATAAGAGTGTTGAGCAAGAAAACCCTGGCCAGGGCTGCCCTCACATATTTTCCGATCCCGACGGGTAATTGATATTCATTGTGGTTTATTGAATTTCATTTCTGACATTTCGAAATTCACATTGAAAATGAATCTGTTTACATAAATGAATATCGAAGCATTTTGAAAATTAACGTTCATTTTTCTGATTACACTTGTTGTTACGAGTTATCATTTGATTTTCAGATGGAACTTATAGCTAGTCAATGTGTTATGTTGCCTGAAAATCGACGCGTTTGAACCTAACGAGCATGACTTTTATCAAGACTGTTTAGAATACTAAGTTGAGAGCAAGCAATAAGCTAATGGCGAAAGCAATAAGCTGGAAACGCTAAGGAAGAAGAAAGAACTTACTGAAGAATCCAGGTAACGCAAAAGAGAGGTTCGTCGATCGTGACCAATTCCATAAAGTTTATAAAATAGCCAGAAAGTTACTATAAATTTCAGTTCTAGAAACTGCGATGTTTACCCTCACTTAAGCTTTATTTGGATTCCTCAATAAGCATTAGTGGTTTTATTATGCATTTATAATATTCTAGAAGTTTAATTCACGGCAAAACCTCATAAAACCACCATTATTAATTGGTATTGAAAGTCGTTTAAATATCTCTCAGTTTGATCAACTTACAAGAGGCAAAACTTTTAATAGAATTTCAGGAATTTTTAAGCACAGAAACCATTATGTCAACGTTGAAAATGTTCAATCACTGACGTTAATTTGGCACTTGCTTGAGTGTCCTTTAAACGAAATAGACTCTACCCTAATTCCACTACAATAACACTCTTCTTACTCCAATTCCAGGGAACTCCACGACGGTACGCTACGAGAGAATGGACTTATGGATGGCTCCAAGCTGATCCTCACACCGAACGTTGAGACTGGGCTTCTGGTAAGTTGCAAACATCCCATTCGAGGCAGAAATGTATTTCAAGCGCAAAGTTCTTCCGATACCCATTTAATCACTCCAAAATAGACGCATGTATCCTGTGACAAAAGCCTCTCGCGAGACTTATCCCTACAACTCCGGGGCATTATTTATGCAATGTACGTTGCGTGACGGCTGTGGTAGGGCGGTTGGTCAATCCCGTGGGATGCACGGAAAGGCCATCGCAGCACCAGATGGCTATGTCTCGATCGGCACACTCGGCCTAGCCCCTCCCCCCCCCATCCCTCCGCCCATCATTGCGGTCGGTCGTGCGTGTCTGCGCCTTTCTGGGTTCTCTAGCTGTTTCATGTTCTCGTTTCTCCGCCCGAGCGCGGGGCCGTGAATGGTTGAGATAGTGGGTATGTGAACGAAACCATAGGCAGTACGGTACAGTTTGTGCCGACATGGTTTGCACGGATAAGACCACCACCACGGTGTGTATGGTTGCATGGAACAGTTTCGACTTTCACTGTGGTGCCACTGGTGGCAAAAGTTCGAATTCACCCACCTTTGAAAACAAGAGCTCAGGTGCACGCAATGCTCTTTAAGTTGTCTATTTTTGGCAGTAAAGCGTTCATAAATTCTCAATTCACCAGTGTTCAATATTCTTAGAAAGCAGTCCTCCCCTGGGAAGAGGTGAGTTTATGGCCGTGCAATCGATGACAACATCACCACAGTAGGCGTCGTCATCTTCGGTCTGTTTGTTCACCATCGCGCACGCCTCGCTTCTAGTGTGAGTGCAAATCGGGAGAGGTTGCAATCACTCACTCGCACGAAAAACAAGCGAATGTTACTCCGGGCATTCATCCGTGTGTTTTTGAAGCGTGTTGACGTAAGCCGCAGGTAAATTCTATTTCGGCAAAATCCTGTCAAACTACTTGGAGCGTTCTCGACATCGTTACCAGAACCGGTCCCACCAATGTTGTGCTCCGTCCGTTATCATGCTAAATCATTCATGTCGAGCTTTTGCTCAGACCGCTCAGACCGACTATGCGATACTGTAAAATAATAGCGGTCCTCCATTAGAACCGTTTCGCGCACAAAAACAGGTTTCACCGTTTAAGTGCGTACCCGACTGCCGACGCCGCCGTCGCCGCCGCCGCCACGCTGATTGCTATTTGAGTTGGCTGCGAGTGGTCGAGCCCCACGGCTATCAGTGACCAGCACCACGCACTGCCGCCGGTTGGTTGAGCTACCGACAGGCCTGGAACAAGTTGAGCGGGACCGTTCGTTGCTGCCAGGGCAGAGACAGTGGGACAGACAGAGCCTTATGCAGCCAGCTCTTGCTCTTGAGCTTAGCTGGGTGGCTGGTGTGGTGGGTTGTCGGCTATGCGCCCACAATGTAGCCAACTTTAACCGTACCGATTACGGATTCCGTTTGGGTTTCAGTCGGTTTCTTACGTTCAATAACTGCTAGGGATGACGAGGGGTAATGCGTTGCCGAGTGTGGATGGGTGAGAGGGAGGGGATAGGGAGCCATGGAACCTAGCAGAGTCTTAAGAAGGATGGCAGAATTTGTGGACCGTATCTAAGGGAAAAAGGGGTAAGTCATTTGATATTGATCTGAGTCGTTTGTTTACATTGCAAAGGGTATAGTTCTGAACAAGCACAACTAGTTTCGTTTTTATTTCAAACTGCGACTAAACTGTGGGTCTTATTATGGGTTTCAATCCATCCGTAACACCGGTAATATAGACTGTAATTCCCATTTGAATAACACGCAAGTTTTTTTCACTGTGATTCGTTTTCACTGTGAAGTGATACCTGTAAAAAGGCCTTTTTTCAAGCAAATTTGATCTCCTAATGTGAAATGGTTTTTTTCCTGTTTTGACAAGAAGGGTAACAGTTCCCAAATTTTACCTTCGCGTCCAAACTAACGGACTTTTGATTTAACTACTGCCATTAATGTTTGGACAAGCTTTTTTCCCATGTAGAGCCTTTGTCCACCTTTTTCTGAACTCTTGAAATGATTTTAAATCTCCTTCCTTTTTTCAACAATCTGATTTCAGAATTTTCTAAAAACATGCAATTGGTCGAAGCTCATGACAATTTGGAGGATTTATAGTATGTCACGTGGCACCACAACGATCATAAAATCCTCGAATCATATCTTAGACGCCGTTGAATAGTGGCAGCATGCCTAATCTGGCCAAAACAGGATTTCCTGAGCATGTTGTCTTAAAGGGTGTACGGAATCAAATTGCGACACACACAAATATTCGGCAAAATTCGCCCGTTCCTCCAATCATCTTCAAACTTCCAGGGAGTAAAATAAAACAAGTTATGAATATTTTCCCATGTTTGTTTTATAAAATTTCAATTCCAAGTCCAAACGCACGAACCTTCTTCTTTACACTACTCATAAAGTGCTGTACAACATTTGGACCAACTTTTTTTTGCGTGGCAATCCATTTTTTTTTCATTTCTTCCTCCGATTTCACTTCCTTAAGATGCTTCCGAAGTGCCTGCTTCATGATGGCCCCGTATTTTACAATTGGCCGCAGTTCCGGTTCGTTCGGGGGGTTGCGATGCTTCGGCACGAAATTGACCTCATTAGCCTTGTACCACTCCAAAACCTCTTTCGAGTAATGGGACGAGGCTATATCCGGCCAGAAAGTCCTAGGACCATCGTGTGACCTCAAAAGAGGAAGTAGACGCATTTGGAGGCATTCCTTTCGGTACACCTGCCCATTGACCGTTCCAGTTGTCACGAATGGAGTGCTCCGCTTCCACCCGCGCAAATTGCTTGCCAAATCATATATTTTTTGGCAAACTTTGACATCTTCTGCTTTCTAACGTCCTCAGGGACACCGAATTTATGATGAGCAGTTTAAAACTGGAGCCCCGAAAGCTGCCGGAAGTCTGCTTTTACATACGTCTCTTCATCCATAACGAGGCAATGTGGTTTCATCAAAAACGGGTATAGAGCTTCCGTGCACGTGTTTTACCTACTGTATTCCGCCGTTCATCGCGATTAGGCTTTGTATGTGTGTAGTCCTGCACGAAAGTTTTGGTTAGATTCAGTTATTTCGCCACATCTCGAACTGACCTGTTGGGATTCCTCTTGAAAGCTTGAACTACCCGTTTGTGATCCTTAACACTATACGAAGATCCATTTTTGCCACTTTTTTCTTTCCGATCGATGGTCAAACGTTCGTGGTACCGATTTAAAACACGATACACCGTAGAATGTACCATTCCCAGCTTCCTGCTGATGGTACGATGAGAAATCTGGATTTTCGAGGTACGTTCGCCAACTTTATTTGCGCTGCTACCTTCTTTGACCAAAGTCTACGCCCCTTACAAAATTTCAAATAATTGTTTGAAGAAAAGCCTCCGACGGGGGAAAGAGGGCCTGAGATTTTCAAAAATGAGTCTACGTGCTACAGTTTTGTTTGAATTTGTCCGTGTGGCTTGAGTGAAATCGGTCAAGTCCTCCCGTGAAAAGAGACTTTGATCATTTTCGTTGGTCGTTGGTTCAATTTCCGCGAGTGATATCTTTTCGGGGCTAGCTGAAAAACCTGCGAAAAAAACAGTTGGTCCTCCGAGTCGGGAGCAAAATTCACCTGTCGCCTTGTTACGAGAAATATCATTCTCTTCTGCACAATTTCACCGCGGCGAAGGTATCAAAATGTTCTTGAGTTCATTACGTAGGATGTTGTTACTGTTGCTTTTTTAGCTATACAAATTAGCGATATGTATTCAATAAAGTTCATTGAATCAAACATTCAATCAAACTGTCCTGGAGCTCAGAACTTAGGATCTACAATTGTAACGGTAACCTTTTCAGCTATATTAATATCCGATACGTATTCAACCATGTTCATTGAGTCCCCTGGAAGGTCAACATACATTATGAGATAATCTGGAATTATCTATGTCAACCACACACTTCTGGAGCAAAACGCTTAAAAAGAAGGACATGAAATTTTAACTGTAGATTGGCAAGTTTACGATATGTATTCAACCATATTTACTGGATTTTCTGGTAGGTCAACCGACATTATGATGAAATCTGAGATGTTCTGGATCATACCAAACTGTTCACTAGTTCATAACTTAGGATCTTCAATTGAAACTGTAGCTTTTTCAGTTGTACAAATGTACGATATGTATTCAACTATGTTCATTGGATCTTCTTATGGAAGGGTAACCGACATTATGAGATAATCTGGAATGTTCTAAGTCGTTGGATGACTGTCGTGGAGTACTGAACTTAGGACCTATAGTTGTAACTGTAGCTTTTTCGGCTATACAAAGTTATGATACCATTGAACCATTTAAGCTTATTGTGTCTTCGGGAAGGTCAACAGACATTATAAGATGATCTGGGATGTTCTGTATCAGCCATACAATTCTGGAGCCCAGAAATTAGTATCTGAAATTTTAATTGGAGCTTTTTAAGCTATACGAGTTTAGTATATGTATTCAACCATGTTAACTAGATCTTCTGGTAGGTCAACCAACATTATTAGGTAACCGGGATTGCTCCAGGTCATTCAAACTATTATGGAGTTCAAAGCTTAGGGTATATAATTGGTCGCGGTTCTGCCAGATTGCACCAAGCGGCTTTTGCGTCATTCTGCGTAACTGAACCCATACAATCGTCACATAATAATTTTTCGGTGCATCATAAAGATGGATCACTCAAATTGGTTATTGTTTAAACAATTCAAGAACCGCTGATGTTATTCATCGTGAAATTGAAAAGTTCTGTTTGAATATGTCGGACAAAAATCATGATTTTCGATAGGAGCTTGGTGCGATTTGGCAGAATCCTGACCAATTGTAACTGTAGCATTTTAAGTTGCAAGGCTAACTTAGAATGACCTAGATTATCCCAGATTATTCAATGCTCTATTTTGACTTTCCAGAAGATTCAATGAACATGGTGGAATTCATATAGCAACTTTGTATATACATTAATTGTTATGTTATGTATTCTCCAGTGCGAGGAGTAACGTCAGTCGATGCGAATCAAAACAAACCCAAAAAGGAGAGAGTTGCTTCTCCATGTGCGCATCAGTAAACAGAGTGCACACAATAGATCGCTAAGAATAAACTATACAAGCCACAGTGGTACATGAGCGTCTTTCCATGCGTCAATTTTTGCCTGTTGAAGTGGCGGACTTGTTCCGTCGCTACAACCTACCCCGCAGTGGGATGTTAGGCAAAGATTGACGTCCATGGTTCGAGTACCATTGGATACATGCCCTTTCGCTCAATTTTCAAAAAACATCTGTTAATTTTCCTACCTGCCGCACTCTGACGGACCTTTCAACACTTTCTCTTCACACCTTTCATTCTAGCCAAAAACATTGTTGTTCACTCTTGGTGCCTCATGGTGATGAGCGAACATCTCCTTCTAAAACTTTGTATAGTTAAAATATCTAAAGATACATTTGCAGATTTTAGGTTTTGAACACATTTCGGAACGAAATACGTTTCGCACTTTTTCGGACACATTTTCTTTGTTCTTTTTAGACAAATGATGAATCCATTTGTTCAAAAGAATAAAACGCAAAAATATGCACAGAGAAAATGCCACAAGGAACGGGAATCTTTATACAAAATTATATTTAATTTGAAACTATTGAACCCTCGAATATTGACAATACAGCACTAGTCGGGATTGCAAAAGCTTTGATGAAACGTATGCAATAAGTCGAGGAATGTCGCTAGAAACGGACATGGTTGAAAAGATGAACACTAGCTGTTGCAAAACAAATCCTATTTTAGGAATAAACTAATTATCTTATGCTATGAATGCAAGTTGTATGATATGCTTTAGTTCATTTATTGAAATCGTATATTTTGCTTGAAAGCAGTAAGTCATCTTCCATCTCTACCATCTATCCCCTATCCCTCGACAACATTTGCGTTTGGTCAAAAGTAACAAACTTAAACAATGACTTAATAACATATTTGTACGAAGACTACCAACAGATGAAACAATTATCAAATTAGCGAAAAAAAAATCTGAGTTCTAATTTGCTCAGTCAACAGTCAACAGAAAAAGCTCTTCCGGTAAAAAGAACAGCACTATGTTCTTTCTCAGATATTGTAGGAGCTTTCGACAACGCTTCTTATTCGTCTATGGTTTGTGCCATGAAGAAACGGAACTTTGACATCAACATAATCAACTGGGTTCACACCACTTCAGGGCTGGGAATTTCGTCTATTACAGAACGGGCAACGAAAGGTTGTCACCTAGGAGGAGCCCTCTCACCACAAATGTAGTCCTTAGTTGTAGATGATCTTCTAAGAAGCTCAGAGGAAAGAGGTTTCGAGGTTGTAGGGTTTGTTTTGATTCGCACCGACTGACGATCACTAAAGTTTTTCTCGTCGTCTCCAACGTAGAGACCTCGGAGAGAAACACCGTGAAGCGATGCGATACTGATCCCCATCAGTATAATTAATGGTTACCACCATTTATGGGTTTACATACATTAATTGTTATGTTATGTATTCTCCGTGCAAGGAGTAACGATTATGATGTAGAAGGAGATGTTTGCTCTCCACCATGAGGCACCAAGAGTGAACATTCGTCAGTCGGTGCGAATCAAAACAAACCCAAAAAAAAAAGGATTGGCAAGGCAACCAGTGCTTTCTGGATATGCTCAAAAACATTTGGCAGAAAATGGGGTCTAAGACCAAACTGATAATGTGGATTCATACATCCACAATTCTTCCAAAACGATGATACCCCGTTTGGCATAAAGACGTTTGGCATACGGATGTTTGGCCGAATGGACGTTTGTCATAAAAACGTTTGGCCGAATACAGATTTGAGGATAAGATACTTTATAAGTCTTCGTGCTGCAGGCCTGATTCTTTGTTTCTTCTCAACCCATTCTTCCAGGAACTTTAGAAATTAAAACAATGTAATATTTGGTTAACTATTTCAATTCATTCTTTTTTTTAATAATTCAGGTATCTTCAATATCAGGTATCTAACAATAGAAATGTGAAAAAATAACAGTCGAACTCAAATCATATCCTTATTTTCCATCAGATCCCAAGTTAGCAGCAATCGCCTTTACAGAATCGTTCAGATTATAGCGTTAGAAATTTATAATATTTTCGAATATTTTTTTATCTTTAATGATTTCTGCGCTTTTTCGATTACTGTCGGAATAAGCAGCTAATATTGAAGTCACCAACCCATTGGTGTACTTATATTCCTGCTTTGACTCTGGAATTAGTCGGAAAACACCGACATGTGATGCACCCACCAGCTTTGCCCAGCGGCTATGCCAACTTTCGACCTGATTGCTTGTGCGTGGTATTCCGTTCAGAGCCGCTCTGGTCAAAAAAGTCGTTTTAGACGTACAACTTTATTGCATCTTCTTGATCGCTTTTGACGCCCATATTGGTATGTTTCTTCAACATATTCCATGAATTCCTTCATTTCAGTTGGCGACTAAAGTTCTATAGTTTCGTAAGCTTCCGGAATTTTCTCATGTGGATCCGAATTGCTTGTTAGCTTATGCTGTCCATCGATTAAGATGGTTTTCGCTCTCGAAACACAACCGGTGCTACTTTTCTGATGGCGTCGTGATCGGCACTCCCAGTAGAATATTGCATGCTATGAATTGGAAAAATAGAAATCGATTCAGGTAATTGTTATGCGAACTATCCAACCGGACATTTATTATTTACCTCACTCCGATTCGGATAATACAAATATCATCCAACCGCTAGCATATCCTTTCCTTTCGAAGATTGCAAAATCTGAACCTGAGCTGGCTCACGGGAACTTGAACCTGCTTTAACACTTGCCATTTCGAGAAAGAACACAACCGAACAATGAAATGATTAAATTACATTGACAGAATCATGGTGTGCAAAAGCATGGCACTCTTAGAACGAACATTTTCAATCATTCAAAATTTTACTTCATTCCAAACAGCAAAATGTTTCCATGACAACTATGAACTGTTGACGTAGTGTTAGAGCTCAAAATTTGGAATTTTCTTGATATGAATAATCCACTTCAGCAACTCTCAAACAATATTTCGAAAAAATCAATATTCGACAGATATTCTCTTCGCAGTTCAAGAGGTTTGCAGTCCAGCATACAAGTGGCCAAAATATATCAAGAATATTATCGTATCCCGGACCTTTTGTTATGCGGAGAGAATCAAGCTATCAACCTTTTTCAGTAAAACACCAATGAACTACTCATGTTTGAAAGAAGGAAAAATCTCATAAAGAGTAATAAACCGGGCAAGCGCTTGTTTGCTTTGGTTTGCTTTGGAATACACCTAAAATCAGGAGTCAACGATTTTATCCGCCGAATACCATTGAACATAAAAAAATCGGTTTTTAGTGAATTGATATAGTTGAAACTTAATAAGATTGCTTATTACTGAGAATGCGCACACATATTGAGAAACTCTAAGTGTAATAAGTCTAGAATATCGGGATGCTATCTAATGCGTCCGAGAATATTTTTTTTTGGTTCGTTATTTCCTTTTCTAGATCTAATGCGTTTGAAAATACTTATTTCCTTTTCTCTGCAATACATTTATGCTAATAGACAATTTTCGGCCAACCATCCCTTTCGGCCAAACGTCCATTCGGCCAAACATCCATATGCCAAACGTCCCACCCCCGTCCAACACTAACGTATGCTTCGCTTGTGTGGTGGCCAAACACCAAAGAGGCTACTGCACAGAAAAGCTGATGAAACCTCATCGATTAGTGTCCATTGCTTTAGACTAAAACGGTTGAAAACTTTAAAGTCTGGTGACTTAGTCGGTTATCTGAGCATTTCAAAATGGGCCAGTTATGTATATGGATGGAGACTGGATGAAACCTGTGGAAACCATGGCATCCCTTATAACATATGTGATATGTCACGTATAGATTGGGAAGTCGGAGGTCCCACGGTTCGTCATGGTTCCATAAAATGGAAAAATGGCTCAAAAATGGGAACGAAAACGGAAGCAGGAATCTTCAACCCTGGGGTAGAAATCTCAGTGGCGATGGGAAACTACCCAACGGACTTCCAGGTGGAGATTTTTGCTATTATAAAATGTGTAAACGTATTGTCTGAAGAGGAAGTACAGACATGCTAATATTTGTATATTTACAGGCAGCGAGTAGTTAGTAGTTATAAATGTACATCCGAACTTATCTGGGAATGCATTCTTTAATTGCGAAAGGTGTGCCAAGAGAACACCGTAAATTTATTCTGGGTTCCGGGACACGGTGGTATTGAAGGCAATGAAAGGACAGTTTATTGGCCCAGAACCATTCTGCGGTATATCATACTTGGCCATAAAAATGGAATTAAAATCTTGGGAAGAGCAAAGGTTGATGATCAATTGGTTGGTCACAACAAAGTGTTTTCAAGCGAAAAGGTTTATAATTCCAAATGTTACAATTAGTAACACAGACTCGGGAAAATCGGGAAATGCGGGAAAAATGCGGGAGCCCAAAATCATCGGGAAATATGCGGGAAAAAGTCGGGAATTTCTAAATCCATCGGGAATTTTAGTCATATGGAAGGATCCATACTCACACCTTTTTCAAACGATTCGTGTAGCATTTTTGTTATCTACTCGGTCCAACGATCTCATTAACGAAGTGAAACAGTGTTTGACATTGGCAAGTGAATCATTTTCTGCTGGCTTTGTTCAGCCTGTTAAAACACGTACCGTTTAGAAAATCTGGCTACACGGCTGTGACATGGGAGGTTTCGCACATTACTTACTGTGGTTTATATTTTACTTGATTAGAACTGATCCTTTTGACGGAAGCATGGTAATTGTATGCATAACTGAAATTTCAGGGGTAGGAATACTGCTGTCCTTTTAAAAAAAGTCTCAATCCGTTGGTATAATAGAGAAATATTTGTCACTGCAGTGGACAGAAACCTATTGTGCCAGTCACTTTACAACACTAACAAAGACAAAAAATACATCGAATGCTTTTCAAAAAATGAGCTGTTCTCAAAAAAATCGACACGATATTTCCACGTGAAATTTCACGTAACCTGAACACGTAACCAAATCTTGTTCAGTAAAATCAGGTGAACGGTACGTGCCAGTGATTGTACGTAAAAAATCACGTATCATTTATGTGAGTTTCACGTAGAATGTGAATTTACGTGAAAATCACGGTGCTCTCACGTGAATTGCACGTGTTTCTTACTTGGTTTTGGCAGTGGACGAAAATTACGTGCGTTTCATGTGGAAACAACGTGTCGATTTTTTTTAGTGTGTGCATTTTTCAACCCCTGTTAAATAGACAAAATCCGGAGCAAATTCCGATATAGGTGATTCTGCTTTTGTAAGCAAACATTTAAATCGACGTTTTTTAGCGAACAAAAGAATAGCGAATAAAATGAAGATCACAATCGATTGGAAAAAGCTTTCTTTTACTCGATTGTGGTCTTAGTTTAATAAATTGAGCTTTTACTCGTGAGAAATCGTCAATTATATTTCTATTTACAAAAGCACATTCGCCAATTTCGCAAATTTCTCCGGGAATATAAAATGTCGACCAATTGATGCATGACGATACATTTAATCACTAGAATTACCTACCTATGGAGATCTTTAAATAAAAATGATGTAAAATCGTTTTTCCACTAAAATTCTGCAAAGTACGTTGCATGGAAAATGAACAAGTTGCTAGAAGAGCGCTACAAATGTTGCACCATTTGAGAAAATTCAGGGACGAAGTCAGGAAGCAGAAAGAAAAAAAGCTGAAGGAAAATCATCCGAATTTCAAACGGAACTTTTCGTCGGTATTCCTATTAAACGTGTTCGCTGTTATGATTGATGCGGTAGACATAAGATGCTGGTATCAAAGTTGAAGTTTGTCATCATGTTTGTAGCAATGGTCGAATCTCCTATGGCATCGTTTCTGTTTGGTTAATTGTCACTTCACGTTTTTGTGACGCAAAATCACAAACAAAGCAAAACAAACAACGCTCAAATTGCTACCCAATAGATGTTCTAGTGGAGCAAACGATTCTTGAAAATATCACGCCTGAAATCCTGAAACTATTTGAGGTTTGTACTAAGAAAACTTCGAGGTGATAGGGACTTGATCCCGCATCTTCTTAACGCGTTACGTCATGTATAATAACCCTGATGTTATAACTCGCATCAAGCACGTAGCTAAAAAGCGTCTGGAGCTGTGTAGATAAAGATTATCTCAGCGCTGCAGTTCCTCACAAATTGAAAGAACTGATTAGTCATTCCAAGAAGGAACTGTCAAATTTTACAACATATGTTAGAAAGGTGCTCATCCTTTCGCACAAAAATGCAACGATGAAGCGAGGATTTTCAATAAATTAAAAGAGTCTGGTGGTGAAAAAAACTGAAAAGGGTTTGGTAACTCAGAGAATTGTCTACGAACTCTCAAACACGTTGGAATCAAGAAATACTAAATCATTTTGTAGTCGAAAACCTCGAATGGTTTACTATTTTTCTTTGATGTTCATGCTTCTAGCAACTTGAAAGATCAGTGACTTATATAGAGCAATTTTTGTTCTCGTTTGCAAAATGAGAGACCAAAGCAGGTGAGGCAATACGCAAGAAGCCCGATTTACGGCTGTTACCCGTCATTTTGCCTAAATGAAACAAATCAGAATTTTAAGTTGAACTATTTCCACGAAATTTTCAAAATTATCTATTAATCCAAATTATATTGACTCATTTTCCCAGTCGGGAAAATTAGGCATAAACGCGGGAAATATGCGGAAATTTTAAAATTAAGATTGTGTGGCCACCCTGAGAGTTATTTGTACCAATACTGACCTAGTAACCGGACATTGCTAAAGTAGATAACATTTGAAAAAATTGGCCAGGTTCAGAATGATATGGAATGTGAAATCTCGGAACATCTGCTCTGCAGTTGTTATGCTTTGTACAACAGCAGACTTGAATTTCTGTAGAGTGGTTATATGCGAATCCTGGAAAGGTGGTGGGTTTTATAAACTCAATTTTGCCTGACTTGTAGACGCGTCTTAGGCTGGTCACTTGAACAATGATCTAGCTTTAAGATGGGAATTAGAATAGTAAACATACCACAAAAGTTCAAATCAGTGGACGCAGTGGTGCTACGCCTCAATAATAATAATAATAATAATAATAATAATAATAATAATTAATATAATAATAATAATAATACTATACACTGTTGAGTAGAACTTTACTCAATTATGAATCAATCTGGCACATATAAAAAAGAAAGAGAGATAAAACCAAACATTGGCTCTTTTCGGTAGATACAACATGTGCCATGATTGAGTTTATTATTGTTGCATACAACGCTATGACTCGTTCCTAAATAACAATCGCATAATTTCAAACATTATAATCTTGACAAAACACGACAGTCGAGTGTAATTGATCATTATTGTGTTGAGTATTCAACAATGATAAAGATACATTAAGTTTTGTCCCAACATTGAAAACTTAGGACAATGTCTTTATCATTCATGCATTTGCAAGTTGGGATTCACTGTGCTTACTCTAAGAAAATAGCTTATTCACACGACAATTTATAAATATCAAGAATAACTAAATGAAAGAGAGGTTATGTTCCTCGTAAATAAAATTATTAAATTTACTAGCTGATCCCGGTGCGAGCGTTGCTACGCCTGCAACTAAATGAATGAACACAACATAGAACTGACGCTTTTTTTAATGAGTTTTTTTTGAGTATTGAGGAGTTCAAACTTCTATCAGAACATTCTTCTTACCCAGACAATACACAGTTTGTGGCTTAGATACCTGAATAATTGTCAGGATTGGTTGAAATTTGTGTTTGAATTCACCATAGAAACATTTCTTGCATTCAAAAAACCCCGCTTACAATTTTTGATTCCATTTGCTTGATTAGTTCTCAAGCTATGCAGAAATTTGTGTTTCATTTGTATGCGAGCCGGAAGGAGAAAGCGGTCTCAAACAATCATAAGAACCTTCCCCAGCCCCAAAAATACCTGCATACATATTTTCACTCCGATCGGTCAGACAGACAGTCAGACAGAAATCCATTTTTATATAAATAAAAATCCTGTTTCCAATAACCCCCACATGCCAAATGTGG
Organism: Aedes japonicus; assembly: GCA_034211315.2. Lineage (NCBI taxonomy): Eukaryota > Metazoa > Arthropoda > Insecta > Diptera > Culicidae > Aedes > Aedes japonicus. Next base: position 58,146 of record JASCZW010004099.1, on the reverse strand, counting down.
TTTCATTTACTTGAATAGTTCTCGAGTTATGCAAAAATTTGCGTTTCATTTGTATGAGAGCCCCCCTCCCTTTCAGAGGGCAAAGGGGTCTCAAACCCCCATTGAAATATGTCTGACCTTCAAAAAAATCCACATGCCAAATTTGATTCCATTTGCTTTATTAGTTCTCGAGTTATGCAGAAATTTGTGTTTCATTATTATGAGACCTCCCCCCTCACCCTTCAGAAGGCGGAAGAGTCTTAATGACCATAAAAACATTTCTCACCTTCAAAAACCTCCATATGCCCAATTTGGTTCCATTTGCTTCTCGAGTTATGCAAAAAATTGTGTTTCATTTATATGGGAAGGGATCTCCACTTGTAGAAGGCGGAGGGGTCTCAAATCATCATAGAAACATTTCTCTCCTTCAAAAACTTCCATATGCCATTTGGTTCCATTTTCTTGATTAGTTCTCGAGTTATGCATAAATTTGTGTTTCATTTGTATAGGAGCCCCCCCCCCTCCCCTTCAGAAAAGGGAGAGGTCTCAGCATTGAAACAGTATTCATCAACAAAAACCTCCACATGCCAGATTTGGTTCAATTTGCTTGATTAGTTCTCGAGTTATACAGAATATTGTATTTCATTTGTATAGGAGCCCCCCCTTTCAGGGCGAAGAGGAATCTGAAACCATCATAGAAACCTTCTTTGCCATTAAAACCTCACTCATGCTAAATTTGGTTTCTTTTGCTTGGGGTCTCAAACCACCGTAGAAACATTTCTTGCCTACAAAACCTCTACATGCCATATTTGGTTCCATTTGTTTGATTAGTTCTTGAGTTATGCAGAAAATAGTTTTTCATTTGCATGAGAGCCCCCCTTTCTATAGGCGGGAGGGGTGCCGAACTATAATAAGATCCTTTCCCGGACCCAAAAACCCCTGCATACAAATTTGCATAGCGGTAGGGATAGTTCTCATGTTTGGTTTAAATTTGTGTTTCGTATGTATGATAGCGCCTCTTTTCAGAGTGAGGAGAGGTCTTAAATTACCACAAAAACATTTCTTGCCTTCAAAAACTCACCCATACCAATTTTGGTTCCATTTGCTTGATTAGTTCTAGAGTTATGCAGGAATTTGTTTTTCATTTGCATGGGATCCCACCCTTTCTAGAAGCGGGAGGGCTCTCTAACTATCATAAGATGCTTTCCCGGACCCAAAAACCACTGAATACAAATTTGCAAAGCAGTTGGTATAGTTCTCATGTTTGATTGAAAGTTATTTCATTTGTATAAGAGCCCCCCTTTTTAGAGGGAGGAGGGGCTTTGAACCACCATTAAAACATTTCATGCCTTAAAAAACTCGTCCATTTCAAATTTGGTTTCATTTGCTTGATTATTTCTCGAATTATGCAGAAATTTGGGTTCCATTCCCCCCTCCCTCCTTCCTCCTCATATGACGGAAGAGTCTCAAATCACCATAGAAACATTTCCCTCCTTCAAAAACTTCCACATGCGAAATTTGGTTCCATTTCTCTTATTAGTTCTCGAGTTATGCAAGGATTTGCGTTTCATTTGATTAGGCTCCCCCCTTTCAGAAAGGGGAGGGGTCTCAAATCAACATAGAACAATTTTTTGTCTTCAAAAACCACCACATACTAAATTTGGTTCCATTTGCTTGATTAGTTCTCGAGTCATGCAAAATAGTGTATTTCATTTGTATCGGAGACCTCCCCCCCCCACCCCAACCCCCTTTAGGATGGGAAGGGGTCTCAAACCAACATAGAAACATTTTTTGTCTTAAAAAACCACCACATGCTAAATTTCGTCCCGTTTGCTTGATTAGTTCCCGAGTTATGCAGAATATTGTGTTTTATTTGTATGGGAGCCCCCTCTTTTATGACGGGGAGGGTTCTCAAGCTACCATAAAAACCTTTTTTGCCTTCAAAAACTCACACATGCTAAATTTGGTTTCTTTGGCTTGATTAGTTCTCGAGTTGTGTAGAAATTTGTATTTTATTTGTATGGGAGCCCCCCTTTCCAGAGAAGGGAGGGGTCTCAAAGCATCATAAGATTATTCTCCGGCCCCAAAAATCTCTGCATACAAAATTTCACGCCGATCGGTCCTTCCGCTCGCGAGTTAAATCGTGACAAAGGAAACCCCAACTCATTTTTATTATATAGATAAATATCAAGTGTCCCGAAACAGAAACAGAAGCATATGGTCAAAAAGCGCGCTTGATTGAATGGAGGAATCCAGGTTGCGAAAAGAAGAAGACACCGAGTTGTGATAAATCTGACAGCTCCCATGTTAAAGTATAAGACGAACATTTTAAAATGCTTCTAAAACATCCAAATGAAATTCTAATTAAAAGCGGTTTGTTGTATGATGGAAGAAACATCCGAAACTACTCAATTAAGACATTTTCAGTAAAATAAAAATAAAATAAATATAACGCCCTTATTTTACAGGTTTGAAATTTTCTTCCATCATACACTAAACCGCTTTTAATTAGAATATCATTTGAATTTTTAGAAGCATTTTAACACTTCGTCCTATACTGAAACATGGGAGCTGCCAAATTTATCACTACTCGGTGTCTTCTTCTTTTTGCAACCTGGATTCGTCCATTGATTTTCTCGGCTTTTTTACTCTTATGTTTTAATGGTCGCTCGTATGTGTCGGTCTCAGGGTAATTTATATGACGTTTTGGTAATAGGGTAGGGAACGGCTTAAGCACCCCAAGACCCTATTCCAAGCACGGGGTAAACGTTAACCTACAACGCTCATTTTTTGCAGTATGGTGCTCCATATAGTGAAGCACCATACTGCAAAAAATGAGCGTTGTAGGTTAACGTTTGCCCCGTGCTTGGAATAGGGTCTTGGGTGCTTAAGCCGTTCCCTACCCTATGTAGCTAAAACTGAAAGGAAAAATGCCTTCCAACTTGTAAAATAGAGTTTTCGAGAAAAAACTTAAATCGAGGAAAACATTACAAAACATGCAAAGACCATTAGCAAATAAGAGAAAATGAATTTTCCAAACATAACTTAGGTTAACAATTCAAACATCTTGGTACCTGCGACTCATCAAGTGTGTCGCGGTCCTTAGATTGGAAATTTGGGTATTTACACCGCAACAACCACAGTTGGCCCAGTTGAAAAATTTGAATGAAGTATAGCATCAGGTTTCGAATATATTCGCAAAGTAAGCTGTCCCCTATTTGTCACTCCAGTAGACACCCTTCATGCCCCCCGCCCCACCGGATCTGAAGTCCCAATTTCTCCATACCACGAAGAATGTTCGCAACTTCATTTGACCTACTTAAACGCCAGAAAAGAGTGCCGCCTGAGAAATACTTTCCTCACTTCTGCCTAGGCAATACAATTCTCCGGGTAAACAGCGACGAGAAGAAGAAGCGAAGATGGGGAGAGAAGAAGCTGGGCAAGCTAATAGACTTATATATCGCTCATCATGATCTAATAACGTTTTTCGCACAATCGCCTTCCCTGCGCTGTTTTGCACCTGTTAGCTGCTTTAAATAGCAAAGAAAAATCCCGCGCATTTTGCAATCAGCCCGGCGATAAGCGGAATTCTTTTAACTTCATCTACCAGCAGATGGAAAAGGTGTAGATCTACGCAGCTCGCTGATTTCGATTTGTGCCCTCTCCTTGGCCTCTCCGCTTTCGCCCCACGTCGTCGCTGTAACGGAATGTCTAATAATCATCCACGGCGCGTTTCGCAACTCGGAGAAGTAGACGGTAGTGGAATAGGTCTGGGATGTACGGTGTTTTGGCGGATCAGCCAACAGCCAGTCAGTCAGTGAGGGGGGAGAAAAAAAAATGGAAGTAGTTCAAAGTTGCGTACCGTGTGATAACGGATGGGATTTTTTTTTCACTTCGTTTTTTGACAATCAAACCATAAACTGTTTCAATATTAATGAAAGGGGAAAACTGGGCTTGCTAACGGTTGAAGTGCGAAAAGTGTATCGATACGTGTACTAATTTGGTGTTTATTTGTATCGTTTAATTTCAGGCACAGCGAGCGGAAAATACAGTAATGCAAGCGCTGGAATCGCAATGACAATCAAGTGAACGACTTTCTCAGCGGAAAATCTCCGCTGAATCTGAGTGTCCGTCTGGGGACCACATGATGCTAATTCAGCTTCAGCTGAGCACCCTAAATCCTTCGTCCCAGAGTGGAAGTAGATCGAAGGCACACAAGTCCCGTAGTTTGACTGGGGCAGCAGGTGGCAGCAGCTCGACCGGAGCAAGCACTAGTCTAATGCAAGCATCGTCCTCTCGCAGCAGAACAACCATCCCGATAGGATTGAGGCGTGTGACGACAGCGGACGGTGGAAGTGCGTCGGGCAGCAGAACCATTGTTGAACACGTGACCGAGTCGCAGACCTTCACCAAACAGGAGCTAGAAAATATCCATAGTATAGTTAAAAACCTTGCCGAGAGTGAGCACCCAACAATGGCAATTGTGCGTCCCAGCGCACCGGAACCAATGGAGACTGAACAGGAAGTGAGGCCGTCGGCCTCAGAATCCCCGATCAAATCCCTATCCAATCTAGTGTCTAGTTCAATTCACCCGAGCAACATTCCTCCTCCGTGTAGCACCAACAGCAACAACAACATCCTGCCGACGGAACTACCCACGACCCTAACGGATCCCATCAGCGCCAACCTCACCTCGTGTCTATGCAAAAGACTGGACAGCAACGATAATACTTCCTGCGATCCAAACTGCCTATCGCGTGTTCCAGAACCCCAGCCGTCGACATCAACGGCCAGTTTACACCGCACGGCTCACAACCCCATAGCACGTCATAAAACAAAGGTCCAAACTCTTCGGAAGCACTACAGTTTCGATAGTACCGCACTGGCGAAAACGGATCTGGAAACCGTTCAACCCGTGGCATCGACGTCTGCTCCAAACTCCCGCAACGCCCGGAACAGACCCTGGTGCATCATTCGCATCATCATCACCACCATCAACATATTCACCCTCACCACCACAATCACAGGTCATCAAGCTCAACCCCAGCCTGGTCCGAGCACGGCGCCACGAGCCCTCAATGGTGACCCATCCAATATGAAAACCCGCTCTGGCGGAAGCCTCCCGAAATCTTACGCAAACATTGCGTAAACTGTCCAAGCGGGTGTTCACCAACAAGGTCAGCGAAGCCGCTGCCCAAGAACAAGCTCGCAACGTGAGCTCAGGCGCGGTCATCGAGTCCATGAAGCATCACGGAAAGGGCATTTACTCGGGAACCTTCTCGGGCACGTTGAATCCGGCCTTGCAGGACAAGTTCGGTCGCCCAAAGAGAGACATCTCCACCATTATTCACATCCTGAACGATCTACTTAGCGCCGCTCCGCAGTGTGCCCGAACCGGGACCAAGATCTACTTTGAACCCTCGCAATCGGCAAGTTCCGCCACGGCAGTGGCCACAAACCAGGTGACAGGCAGATCGAATGCTCCTACTGGAGGATCTTCTACCGGCAGCAGCAATGGCAACACCAGTAGTAGTGCCAACAGCGGAAGCAATCTACAAGCAGCTGCTCTAATGGCGCCCGCTACCCTAACAACTCCGGTCGCAGCACACAGTCCACGCTTGGTGTCGCGATGTGTAAGTACCACAGAGAAATTCACGTGAAATATTCATCCCTAAATCTAACTCGCTGTCTCCTTCCATTCAGGTACCGGCGTCGATTCAGACCAAAAAATACCCTAGCAACGGATCAACCAACACCATCGTTAGCATCGGCTCTACCAGCAGCAGCTGCAATGGTTGCAAATCCGCAGAACCACCAACCCCCGGTAGCAGCAACGGTGGCGCCACCACGTTTGCCCGCTGCCAGCACCATCCGAAAGCCGCCCCAAAAGTATTGTGCAAATGTGGCCACCCACTGACGCCCACCGCTTCTTCATCGACGAGCGCCCAACAACAACAACAACAACAACAACATTGCCAACGCTGTGCCGCCGCAATTAGTGCAGCCGAGTTGGAAAACTCCAAAACCAAATCCAAGCTAGACAATCTCCGCCTGATTATGCAGCAGAAGAAGGAACGCCGCGAAGCACGTAAGCAAAAGTGTGCGCCGTACAGTACCGCCGTGGCCTCCCCGCTAACGTCGTCTTCGACCGTCGTCGGAGTCCGTGGGACGAAGGCGGTGACCGCAGCGGAGGTGGCAATCACCGCTTCCCGTCACTCTTCCGCCATCGTCACCACTGCAGCAGCAACTCCATCGGTGGTAGAAGAGACAATGGAAACAGCTTCGGCCATTATGACGAGCAACAGTGGCGGAGCAGCAGCAGCAGCAGCATCGTCGGCAAGCAGCAGTAGCAACGGAGCGAATTCGGCCACTGCCACCGCAACGGCCACCACCACTACTACAGCGGCGGCTACGGCGGCAGCGACGGCGACTGCAACATCTTCGGAGGCGGCTCAAAGTCACCAGATCGTAGAGGAGGTTGATACTGTTGCATAAGGTGAGTCGGTGTTTGGATGTGTGCGGGAGATTTTTGATTTTGGAGAGCCGTGAGAGGGATTGAGCGAAGGCTAAAGAGAGGAGGAAGGTTCGTAGTGAGCGGCTGCGCCGCTCTCGGTTGGTTGACTGGTTGATGAATTTTCTTATTGGATGGAACAGTCATTGTGAGGCGTAGCAAGCCATCTCTCGGTGAACATTGTAAGCTTCTTAGTCTTTTTTGATAAAACTGATCACAACACTGTGAACAATTTTCACGTTCGATGGATTGATGATCGTCCACCCTATTTTCCCGTTACTTTTACCGGAATCGTTAGTAGCTGAATATCTTACTAATATGTGATTATTCATGTAAGTATAACATGATTTTCACGTATTCAATCTGTGAACATTTTACGAGAGCTACTGGAAATTGAGGTCCTTTTTTGTGGTATTCATCACAGTAAATTAGAACTACAAACACAGAGAACAGACATCCAAGTTGGAGTGCCCTTTGTGTGTAAAATGACAGCACAGAGAACAGACATCCAAGCTGGAATTCCCACCGTGTGTAAATTTTTGTAACTGTCATTTTAAAATTACAGCTCGTTTCCGTTAGTTTTGGTGAATCGTATGTTGATGGCGCCACTTGCCCACCTTGCGATTTGATAGCCTGTCAATTTTAGTTCGGTGAAACCTAGACTAGGTGGCATTGTTTTTGCAACGATTTGCTTTTAAAAGTTTACACAGTAAATTGGGGAAAAAATGTTCGAGCCTGGATGTCTGTTCTCTGTGGTATAACGTATGGATCGACAGTATAATCGATTGTCGCTAGTCTGAAACTGAAACGCTAATATCTTCGTTCTAGAAAAACTTTGTACATCTTCCTATGATGTTTGAAAAAGGATAGGCTTCTTCAGTGAAAGCTAAAGCAATTCTCAGGCAAAAATTTTGGACAAATTACTACGAAAATTTGAACAATTCCCATTGAGGAAGAATGGAAAACTGCCCAAAAATAATTGGACAAGTTTTCTGAGGAATACCAGAAGTTTGAACAACTTTAAGGACGTACGGGATCAAGTCTCTATCACTTTGAAGTTTTCTGAGCACAATCTACAAATACTATAAGGACATCAGACGTAAAATTTTCAAGAATCGTTCGCTCCACTGGAGCATTGGTTTAGCAATTTCAGCGTTGTTTGTTTTAGTGTCCAAAATCATGAAGCGATAATCAATCTAACCTAAAAATTATATGGAAAAGGACTCCCTCCAGTTTCACCTTAAGAGGAAGTCCTGGGGAAGTTCTAACATAACTCAGGACGTGGTCAGATAACAACTACAGGCTAATATGACATTAAGGTAAGAATGTTTGCGATGTAGGGCATTTTTCGTGGGAAGGTTGAACGAGGAGGATACTTTTGGACGATTCCATAGGATGCTTGAAAACTTCGAGGAACGTTATCCAACTTCTACGGAAAATTGGATAACTTCCACGATGAGATTCGACAACAAAGGGATGCTTGGAAAACTTACAGAGGTATAGATTAGAAGAAAAATTAGTAATCTCCATTTAATCTCACCTTGCTTATCTTCGACAGAACGCGTATTTCGTCTACAATGTCAGACTTCATCAGTGTCTCGTACTAACAATTCGACTCGACACTGGTCTGCATGAGACAATACAGTCTGCGAAGACAAGCAAGTAGTTAAAGTAAATGGAATGCAATTTTCTTCTAATTATAGTTACAAGTTCACTAAACAGCTAAACCTCTAGGATTTACAGAGGAGATTTGGACAAGTTCCAGAGGCAGTTCAGTCATCATTCAGAGGAAGTTTTGACAGCATTCAGAAAAAGTTTGGACAGTTTCCAAAGAATGTTTGGAAAAATTCTATGGGATGTTTGAATAAATTCCAGAGCAAGTTTGAACAACTTTCTGAGGAAGTTTGACAACGTTCAAGCAGTTTGAAAGCTCAGAGAAATTGGACAACTTCTAAGCCAGCTTATTGGGACAGCTTCCAGAGTTGGGACGATTTCCAGAAAGAGTTTGAAGAGCTTCCAACAATCTCCACAGTAAGTTTATCTAACTACATGGGGGAGTTTTGAAAACTTTCAGCTGAAGTTTTGACAACTTCCAGAAGAGCTGTGGACAACTTCCAGAGGAAGTTTGGACAACTTTCAGAGGAAGTTTGAACAACTTTCAGAGGAAGTTCAAAGAAAGTTTGTACAACGTTCAAAGGAAGTTTGGACAACGTTCAGAGGAAGTTTGCGAAACTTCCCAAGGGAATTTGGAAAACTTCTACAGGTAACTTATTAGGATGCTGATACAGCTTCCAGAGTTTAGAATTCCAGATTTTTTTAACAACATCCAGAAGAAGCTTGAACCAGCTTGAACCTCCTAGAAGAAGTCTGGACAACTTCTAGAGGAAGTTTGAACAAATTTCAGAGGAAGTTTGAACAACTTTTAGAAAAAGTTTGTACAACTTGCAGAGGAATTTGGAAAACTTTCAGAGGAAATTTGAAAAACTTTCAGAGGAAGTCTGGACAACTTCCAGATGAAGTTTGGAAAACTTCCAGATGAAGTTTGGACAACTTCCAGATGAAGTTTGGACCACTTCTAAAAGAGATTTGGACAATTTCTAGACGATGTTTATACATCTTCTAGAGGAAGCTTGGAACACTTCCAGGAGAAATTTTGACAACTCCCAGAGAAATTTTTAGCAACATCCAGAAGAAACTTGAAGCACTACTAGAATAGTTCTGGACAACTTCCAGAGGAAGTTCGGACAACTTCCAGAAAAAGTGCACAACTTCCAGAAAAAGTTTGAACAATTTCCGGAGGAAGTTCTGCCACGATTCAGAAGAAGTTTGACAACTTCCAGGTTCAATTTGGGCAACTTTAAGAGGAAGTTTATACATCGTCCAGAGCTTGGATAACTTCCTGAGGAAATTTTTTACAACTTAAAGAGTAAATTTAGACAACTTCCAATGCAAGGTTTGCATAACTTCCAGAGGCAGTTACGATAACTTCCAGAGGAAGTATGAACATCTTCTAGAGGAAGTTTAGACAACTCCCAGATTGAGCTTTGACTATTTTCAGGGAGAGTTTGTACAACCTCCAAATGAACTTTTAACAATTTACGGGTGAAGTTACGACAACATCCAAGGGTTGTTTGCACAACTTCCAGAGAAAGTTTGGACAATTCCAGAGGGAATTTGGACAACTTTCAGAGGAAGTTTGAACCACTTCCGGAGGCAGTTAGGATAATTTCTATTAGAGAACATTCTTAGAACATCTTCTAGAGAAAGTTTAGACAACTCCCAGATGCAGTTTTGACAGCTTTCAGGGGATGTTTGGCACATGAGGTTTCAACAACATACAGATGAAGTTATGACCACATCCGGGATTGTTTGCACAATTTCCAGAGATAGTTTGGACAACTCTAAGGAGGTTTGGATAACTTTCTGAGGAAATTTGTACAACGTTCAGAGAAGTTTGTCGACTTACAGAGGAAGCTTGGACAATTCCAAAGATGTTCAGACAACTTCCAGAGGAAGTTTAGGCCACTTCCGGAGGCAGTTAGGATAACATCGAGAGGAAGTAAGACCATCTTCTAGAGGCAGTTTAGACAACTCCCAGATGGTGTTATGACAACTATCAGGGCAAGTTTGGATAGCTTTCAAATTAAGGTTTGACAACTTACCGATGAAGTTTGAGGAACTTCTAGAGGAAGTTTGGACAACATCAAGAGTAAATTTGGACAACTTCCAGAAGAAGTTTCGACAACTTCCAGAGGAAGTTTGCACAACTTCCAGAAGTTGTTTGAACAACTTCCAGGGGAAGCTTGAACAACTTCCAGAGGAAGTTTGGACAACTTTCAGAAGAGGTTTAGACATATTCAAGAAGAAGTTTGGACAACTTCCTGAAGAAATTTGGACAACTTTAAGAGGAAGTTTGGACAACTTCCAGAACTTGTTTGAACAACTTCCAGAGGAAATTTGGAGAACTTTCAGAGGAGGTTTGGACAGCTTCCAGAGGTGGTTTGCACAACTTCCAGAGGAAGTTTGGACAACTTTCAGAGGAAGTTTGGATAATTTCCAGGAGGCAGCTAGGATAGTTTTTCAGAGGAAGTTAGAACATCTTCTAGAGGTAGTTTATTCAACTCCCAGATGCAGTTTTGACAGCTTTCAGGGTAAGCTTGGACAACTTCTAAATGAAGTTTTGACAATTTACAGCTGAAGTTTAAACAACTTTCAAGGGTTGTTTGGATAACTTCCAGAGGATATTTGTATAAATTCCACAGAAGGATGTTGGATCAAAATGTGGAGGAAGTTTGAACAACCTCCAAGATAGAAGTTTAAACAACTTCCAGGTGAAGTTTGAACATCTTTCAGAGGAAGTCTTAACAACTTCCAAAGGAATTTTGTCCAATTCCAAGAGGAAGTCTTAACAACTTCCAAAGGAATTTTGTCCAATTCCAAGAGAAAAGAAACCAAGAGGTTGCTTGGACAACTTTTAGAGGAAATTTGGACATCATCCAGAGGAAATTTGGACAACTTCCAGAGGGAGTATTGAAAATTTAGAGAGGAAATTTGAGCAGCCTTCAGAGGAAGCTTGGACCACTTCAAGAGAAAGTTTGGACAACATCCAGAGGAAGTTTGAACATCTTCCGGAGAACGGTTGGACAGCTTTCAGATAAAGTTTGGGCAACTTCCAGAGGAATTTTGGACAACTTTCATAACTTTCTAAAACCGAGAAAGTTTTAACATTTCCAAAAGGATGTTTGGACAGCTTTCACATAAACTTTGAACAACTTTCAGAGGAAGTTTGGTTTTAAAGGAAGTGTAGACAACTTCTAGTCGAAGTTTGCTAGAACTTGCTCTCAGATAAAGTTTGGACAATCTTCAAGAAGATGTAATGACATCTTCCAGAGTAAGTTTAAATTATTTCCATAAAACGTGTTGACAATTTCCAGTGGAAGTTTGAAGAACTTCAAGAGGAGGTTTCTAAAACTTCCAGAGAAAGTTTGGACAACTTCCAGATCAAGTTAGGACAACTAAGGAAGTTAGGACAACTTCCAAAGGAAGTTCGGAAAACATCCAGAGGCTGTTCGAAGGAAATTTGATCAACTTCCAGAGGAAGTTTGGACAACTTTATGTGAAAGTTTGAAAAACTTTTGGAGAAAGTAGAAATAACATCCAATGGATGTTTGGACAACTTACAGGGACTGTTTGGACAACTTCCAGAAAAAAATATGACAATTTACAGAGAATGTTCTGCCAACTTCCAGAGGAAGATTGGACAACTTCTGAATGAAGTTTAGTCAACTTCAAGAGGAGGTTTGGACAACTTCCAGAGTAAGTGTGGTTAACTTTCAGGGGAAGTTTGAACTTCTTCCAGAGGATAAGATGATGAACTAGCCCAGGAGGCTAAAATTCACCCTAATAAAGACAAAAACAAATCTTTGCAGAGCATGTTTGGACTGCTTTCAGATAAAGTTTGAGCAACTTCAAAAGGAAGTTTGGACAACTTCCACAGGAGGTTTGGATTACTTCCACAAAAAGTTTGAACAACTTCCACAGGATGTGTAGACACCTTCTAATGGAAGTTGTCTACACACTCTTGAGAAGGGAGTTTTTAAAACTTCCAGAGAACGTTTGGACAATTTCCAGGGGAAGTTCGGAAACTGGAGGAAATCTGAACAACTTCCAGAAGAAGTTTGGATCAGCTCAGATTGCAACTTGAAGAAAGTTTGAATAACTTTACAGTGGAAACTGGAACAACATCTAGACGAAGTTTGGAAAACTTCCAGATGTAGTATGATCAACTTCTACAGGAAGTTTGTCCAACTTCCAGAGGGAGTTTGGCATCTTTCAAAGAATATCTTTTCGAACTCAAGGATGTTTGGACAGCTCTCAGAGAGGTTGGAAACAACATCCTGAAGAAGTTTGAACATTTTCCAAATGAAGTGTGGACAGCTTCAGATAAAATTTTGCCAACTTCCAGAGGAAGTTTGGACAACTTCAAAGGAAGTTTGGAAAACTTCCAGAGAATGGTTGAAAATCTTCCGAGAACGTTGCGCCTTAGGTGTTTGAACATCTTCCAGAGAGTATGAAACCTCTGTGGACAGTTTTACAGGCAAAGTTTGGTCAACTTCCAGAGTGAAGTTTGGACAACTATCCTACAGATGTTTGAATAACTTTTAGAGAAATTCTAACAACTTCCAGAGGAAATTTGGACAATTTCAAGATGAACTTTAGACAGGTTCCACAGGAAGTTTGGACTACTTCCAGTAGATATTTGGGAAACTCTCAGAGGAAGTTTGCCAAGATAGTTTCAACTCAACATTGTGGACAACCTTAGATGTTTACAACTTCCAGTGGAAGTTTGTACAACTGACAGATGATGTTTGGACAACTTCCAGATAAAGTTATGACAACTTACAGAGAATATTCTGCCAACTTCCAGAGGAAGATTGGACAACTTCCAGATGAAGTTTAGTCCTCTTCAAAGTTTGGAAGTTTGGACAACTTCCAGAGGATGTTTGAACATCTCCCAGAGGATTAGATGATGAACTAGCCCAAGAGGCTAAAAGTTACCCTAATAAAGATAAAAAAATCTGCCAGAGAATTTGGATAGCTTTCAGATAAAGTTTGGGCAACTTCCATAGGAAGTTTGGACAGCTTCCAGCAGATGTTTAAACATCTTTTGAAGGAAAGTTGAACAACTTCCAGAGGAAATTTGGACAATTTCCCGAAGATCTTTGGACAAGTTCTACAGGAAGTTTGGACAACTTCCAGTAGATGTTTGGGAAACTCTCAAAGGAAATTTGAATAGCTTCCAAAGAGAGTATAGACAACTTACAGAGGAAGTTTTGACATCCCCCAGAGAAGACCCTTTCCAATGGAAGTTTGGACAACTCCTAAAAAAAGTTTGGACAACTTCTAGAGTAAGTTTGCACAACTTTCAGAAGGACGGTAAGACAACTTCCAGTGGAACGTTTAGAAAACTTTCAGAGAAAAGGTTTGAGGATCCCAGAGGAACGTTCGATAACTTTCAAAGGAACCTTAGTCAGCTTCCAGTGGTACGTCTAAGCTACTTCTAGATGAAAGATTAGACAACTTTAGGAGCGATGTTTAGGCAAATTTCAAGGAAACGTTTAACGAAAACTGCGAAATCAAGTGTAGGCAACTTCCAGAGGAAGTTGAGACACTTTCCAGAGGAAGTTGAAACAACTTCTAGAGTAAGTTGAGATAATTTCCAGAGGAAGCTTAGTCAACTTAGAAGGAGATTTGAACATCTTTCAGGGGAACCTTTGCACAACTTCCAGGGGAAGTTAAGTCAACTTCCAGAGCAATTGGAACGTTTGGACAACCTCTAGAAAAACAACTTTTAAGAGACTTTTAAAGGAACGTTCAGACAACTGCCTGAGGAACATTTTCACAACTTCCAGCGGAACATTTGGATAACTTCCAGTGGAAAGTTTGGAAAAAATCCAAAGGAACAACTTCCAGAGGCATATTTAGACAACTTCCAAAGGAACGGTTAGACCACCAACAAACCGACATGACTGAGAATACAAATAGAAAATGGCTTAATATTTCTATTCAAATCATATTACTGACATCTCTCTGCGTGTTCGTTGAGAACGTTTATTGAAGCCAAGAACACGTTTGGGAACTAAATAAGAAGGTTCATGTCTGAGCAATTCTGGATTTAATAATTTTATCTAGATAAAATGATTCTATAGGTTTTGACAGATGGGCTCGCTGCACATTTGAATCGGTCGTTAAGGATTCTTGATCAAAGGTGAAAATTGAGTTTCACGTCGATTTTTCGGTGATTAGACAACGTCCAGAGGAAAGTTCCAGAGAAACTTTTCGAGAATTTTCAGAGTAACAATTTCCAAGGGAACGTTCAGAAATTTTGCAGAGGAATCAATTCCAAAAGAATGGTTAGACAACATTTACAGGAACGTTTAAACAACTTGGACAGGAACAACTTTCAAAAGAACGTCTGGACAATTTAAAGAAGAAGTTTAGACAATTTCCAGAGGCAGTTAAGAAAGCTTTCAGACAAGTTTATTCATCATTTAGTTTGAGTTGTTTATTCATCATTCAGCTTTCAGACAAGTTTATTCATCATTCAGTTCAGTATTCATAATTTGAGTTTCAGTTAAAATTGAAAAAGGTCGAATTGCCAAAAATTATCATGAATTTTTGGCGAAAAGTACATCGATTTTTGTAGGAAGTTGTCTCAATCTTTTCTTCGTTCCAAAAATTTGGGATTGATTTGCCTTTCAAAAAACTGTCGAGTAAGGGAAAGACACATTCATCCTGTACATTAGTCTTATTTCTTCTTTCATTTTTCTTATCCTTCTATAAACTTTTTAGCAATTTCGCTATTTCTACTAGTAGCATCACTGTTTGAACAACATATCTAATGCAATTTTCGTTTCCAATTTCCTTCCAGAACTTTCGTGGAGCTTTGTTTCGTCAGGCAGTTCGGAAGCCGAATAATGTCACGGTCCGTCACTATGCGTCAGCTGAAACTCAACTAAGTGTATAACAGAGATTGGCGCAACACAAAAGTGGCGGATATTTTTTTATTTGTACAAAAACGAATAGTCAAGACTAAACAAAATATATGATGTAAACAAAGTACTAAATGAATAAATAATTATCTTAGCGGAAAAGGATTAAGCAAACCAATAGCAAACAACTTGAGCAACTTTGGTGAAACATATGCGATAAAAATTAAAAAAAAAATCAATCTAAATTCTACAGCTATGAACAGAATCTAGAATGCTTAATTAATCAAATCGCGAAAACAATGGTAGTATGCAAGATGATCTCCAATTTAAAAAAAAATGAAACATGTGAAAAAAGAATAAAATTTCTGATATCGATTATCGAAGTGAAAAAAAAAACGCAAACAAATATTTAGCCAATTCTACCTAATCGTAATTAAATCACACAAACTAAACACATAAACACATACACCTAATGGCTTATGGTTTCGAAAACTATCTCCGTAAAAATAGAATCACTCAGTAGTGTACTGAACTTTAAATATTGAAACTAGCTTCTTCTAAAAGAAAACAAAGAACCCTCTTTCTTACTATTGATAAAGTAAATATGTGTAGTGAAGAAAATCTCCTCCTCCAATCCTACTTCCCCGTACCCCCTCATCCCACCCAAATTCGTACTATTAGCAGCTTAGTGTAACAAATTTAATCAAATCTTTATAAACAAATTTAAAACAAAAAAAAAACACTCTGTTTTCGCTTCCTCCGGGCTGGCGCTTCGTTATTCTGACTCTGTTTCTATATTTTTATTTTAGTTTTCAAAGTTCCGTTTGATCTGTTTTAATATTTCCTCTGTTTTGATTGACTCTACTTTAAGTTTATACAAAAGGGAAAAAATGCAACCGCGAAGCCGTTGAATTGAGTTCAAATTTGGCAACCACCAAAACCGGACGACCGACGTTCGGAGAATCAACCTGAGAGGTTTACAACTTGTTTGGAAATTGAGTTTTACAATCGTTTAGGCGGAAATTTAGCTAACCGACGACGTATGATGAGAATTTTATGCGACTGTATGTGGTTATTGTTTGTGTTAGGAACTTTTGTTTTGCCTTATTACAACTATTAAGAGGACTTAGGACGTAAGTAGGATTAGTTTGCAGCGCCAATAGACACGGACACAGTGATTGTGTTTCGAAGGTAGGAGAAAATGCTGTTTAGTGTGCGACGAAAAAGAAATCATATTCAAAGAAAATTTGCTAAATTAGAAGCGAGAGCGTGGAAATCTTTCAGCAAGACAAAAGTGAACCATATTTAAAGAAATTATAAAATGAGGAGGAAAAAAAAGAAGGAATACACTAGCAAGCAACATTTAATTACGTCATAAATAATTACACAATAGTAGCGTATTTTGTGAAGGTTAAGTGAATAATCCAATAATTGGAAGGTAAACATTGTCTACTAAGCAGAGAGTCTCTTGAACGGAAACAATAAAAATAAATTGCAATCTACAGCAGAAACGATTGGGTGGACTTACTTGAAGATGACAAGTCGTGACTTTTATCTGATTGGTAACAATGAGCATTTTAAAATCAAGTAATCCCAATAATAGCAATCAACCCAAACTGTCATTGTATTTAAGGTGTGTCAAGTCTATTTTGTGAAATCTTTCCACCACTGAAGACCAGCTACTCTGAAAAAAATTGTATCGTTATACTGACAATTAAATCATGGTCAAGGTGACTATCGCATATAATGGTTACAATAACCATGAAAATGGTCGAATTCACAACTTTATGATATTCTTGACTATGAACATGGTAGCAAGGACTATTCCCACATTATGGCAAATGTTGGATCAACTATTTTTTATGGTAGTTTTGACCACGATCATAGTCGGTTCAAAAGCACTATACTGCAATAGTCATCCTAACCCCCAATAATGGTAAAATTTACTAGGTATTAGTATTAGAGGTTATTATGTTGTTGTATGTTGTTTTCCATTGATTATATTGTTGAAGTAGTTCTCATTCTGAACTATTTTTTAAATGTTTGTTTCGAGTTTTCTATTTTACATGCTGATGGTGATGATGATGATGAAATAACGACTGTTCTAGAAAGTATATGCACACCTTATTTTAACGGTCACTTTGAATATAATGAAATATTTCAACATGTTTTGGCTGCGTTCTTTTGTTTGCACATTTCTGAATGACATAGCATCAAAAAAGTGCTCAGTTTTGTGTAACCTATCAAAATTCGCGGTCTTACTCCGGAACAACGAATAAGTATCGTGCACAAATGGTGCACTGTGAGCGGACTCTCCTTGAGAAAATTGGCCAAGGAAGAGGGTGTAAGCGTCGGAGTGGTACGATCTGCGATTCGAAAATATAGAGAACAGTGTACGTTTGAAGATGCGCCGAAGAGTGGTCAGAAATCCGGACCTGTTAGTCCGGATATCGATAAAAAGATCAGGGATGCCTACAAGCGGAAACCAGCGACTTCCGCTCGGGATGTTGCGAAAAAACTAGGGACCTCGTCGAGTAACGTCGAGTGGACAAAAGTGGTCAAAATAGTGGGAAGTACCACTGTGCAGAAGCTAAAGGGTCATGTTCGAGGAAAAGTTAGGAATCTTGGCTATGATTAAATATGTTGATTAATCGAGAGTAAAATATTATATAAAACACAAATACAAATATGATATGCCAACTAAAATTATTAAAACTAAAAAAAAACTCTTTTGTTATATTATATTGTTGTTTGTGATCATCAAGCTCCTGTATGAAGGGTAGGAAATAGGGAGGAGGCAGTATCATGCTCGCTATCCAAATCGTTTAACTTAGGTGCCCTAATGGTCCCTCCCTTTCCCCGTTATATATTACGTCATGGATATTTAGTAAATTTTGAAGTGGTCATATGATTACTTACCGTGTGTTAGAAAATTTGGTTGAAAGTAAAATTGGTTAGGGTTACCGTTCTTTACTTATTGCTCTGTGTCGTCTCGGTGTTTCTGCTTTTGAGGAGCTGACTTTAGGCAAAGGCCTAAAGGTTGTACGGAATCAAATTGCACCACCTTTAAATGGCTGTTACTTTTTATCCGTTGGGTATTTTTTATTGAAATGTTGGGTGGAATTAGTTCAATGTGTATTTGTTTGGTCTGTGTAAGTTTCACTAGCAGATGTGCAATCGGGACGAGCTTCTGTAGATCTTTCATGCAGAGCATGGATGTGCTGTTGCTGTCCACACACTGGTGAGGTACGTAGACGGTGCACAGATTGATATAGCCGTTGAGAGCATGGATTTTTAGGCCAATTAATTCGATAATGTTGGTTTTTGGGTTCGGCAGGACTTCATAGCTTTAGATGTCTTGGTTGATGTATGGGTAACATCACCACCCGTTGATTTCGGGCGGTCCAACCGGACAATTGTGTGTATTGATTACTGGGCTGAGTCGGGTTTCAGTGATAATTCCAACGCCGATGGCTTATTGAGCAAGGAAATTGCTCAACTCAATCTTGTTTGCTCGGATAGCGCGAGCGTTCCCTTGTGGTGTCAACTAAGCCTCACTACATTCCCTATGAATGTAGTGAGGCTTAGTTGACCCAATATGTGCAAACCATGTAACCAAGAACCTTCACTCCGATTTGGTCTTTCATTGCTTTACACGACCACAGATCTTCGTGAAGATGGACCACAACTCAGCCGAATTGTAAAGCTTCTCTTCGCTTTCCTGGGGGACGGATGGTGGTGGATTCGCACCTCCTCTGATCCGAGGGTCGGTGCAATCCGAGAGGTTTCACCGAGGTCAGTCTTGCGATTCTGGGTGGACGGTAACTTCAAGTTCACATGCGCCCTGATCATTTGCCGGTGCTATTTCGCGATCCACTCGATCTAGTCCCTGGCGGTGGATTGAGTCTTCTCAGATGGGAATCTTCCCCGACGGTGGAGGTTCTTTGGGAGAACTAAAACCGGTACCTTGATTTCGATCCTGCAGGTGCCAATGTCGGTCATGCAATTCCGGTGTGAGGATAACTTCCGGCTAGCATTAGACACGGCGAGTTCTCCGGTGGAGGTAGCCAAACCGTTAGTTACTAACTCTAAACAACAATCAATAAAAAAAACTAGCGATTTTAAATCAGTTCTCTGTTGTAGAAGTAGAACCCTTTTGTCTAGAAACACAGTGGCGTTCGGAATACTGAGCTATGGGGAATTTTAGTTTAACTTTTATGGCCAGATTTTTAGTCCAAACCCTCTCCTGTGCTTGGTTTATGAGAATCCTGGACGGTATTCATAATGGATATTTTCAGAAGGCAAATCTCAATTTGTTCACATGTTAAAAGTGATATAGCTTTCAGCAATGTCACTTATCTAAATATTAAGATATTAAGGGCCAATTTCTTCACCTCTGCTTAGAGCTTAAACCATGTTTAAACGTATGGGTAAGCACCGCTTATGAGTTAAGCGGAGGTGAAGAAATTGGCCCTAAGTAAGAAGAAATGAACGGAAACTGCAAGAGACCTTGAATAAAATTTCGACTCCCTAATATGTTCCGCTTTTAAATTGGGTTGAAAACCCCTGTTACGCATGTGTATGAAACGAAAGCACCAGCAGCTTTGCAAAGCTATCTTGCATACAATACTGTAAGCAGTTATCTACACACTAAGATGAGAATACCTAAAAATAGGTTTTAATTTTGCCTAAAATGGGGTATTGTTGAGAAAACCCATAATTTCGGTAAAATGAAACCATAATAAACAGTAATTTTTACTGGCATTTGGGTAATGTTCATTGTCTAATATTGGACGTTATTAAGTAACATTCGTAAACAATAACTTCTAGGGTATTTTTCTGGGATCTGCTTGCTCTCACAAACAAAACAGCACCAGAAACAGATACAGGGAGTAATTACCTTTCCGTCGGTAGTGGATATAGATGTTAGCAACCTGGCATTTCCAGGAAATTTAGGTTTTAAGCCATTACTTACAATTGTTTCTTGCGACCTTTCGACGATTTTGTCTGGACTTATCTCAAAATTAATACACTTTCCATCACTGAAGGAACGCGGACGCCATATTTTTTTTAAAACAAAAACGTGATTAGTTTTCTTATCAATATTTCAATAAATAATAAATACATTTCCCAATATTTGTGGCAATAACTTTTGAATTCTTCTATTTGATTCTAGCTTCGACAGAGCCGTGTTGACCAACGTGAATCCCGAGGTGCAATTTGGCTTCACTCCGGAGTGAAAAGATAAACGTTGTGAAATCTCGCATAACGAAAAACAATTTGCTATATAGTCGAAACTGTATTTCGAATATAAGATATATTATCACATTTTATGATGTTGATATCGAACAGTTTAATCTCATTGTCACCACACAACCTTTACATTAACACATATTGTTAACGTTTGCCATATTGTCATTGAAAGGTTTTTAATTGTCTGCACTCGGTCAGGATTATATACTAACTTTTTGGCATAGAGTACAGCACAAATTTTGTTCGTGAAAATTGCCATTTTCTTATCGTAACCTAACTTAACCGCCTATTCATCATGTTGTTATTTGGCCTTTCACCATCTAACATATTGTTAAAACCGTATAGGAGATTGTTAGTTTATAGCTGTCAACTATAAGGGTAAATGTCGTAATAGTAACGGAAACGGTCGTCAACAATTAGGGAAATTATCCAGGACTGGTTTGTGATTATGCGGGATGTTGGGTCGATGCAGAAAAAATATTTCTGTAATACTTTGATAACACATTTAATTTTAAAACAGACAAAATATTTCTGTGATACATTCGAAAATATGTTTCTTCTTAAGTGCTGAATTTGGAATACTAATCCGAATGAATAAATTGTTAAATTGCATGTATTTTTTTAAGCAATTTGTAAATAAAACTACAAAATATAACCAATTTTTAGTTAAAAGTAACGATGAAAAATTGTTAATTCTTAATGCACATCTTCCTTTAATACTATTACTCAATAATAGGTTATCTGCGCTTACGCATAATTTGAATAATTAGTGCACATTTGAGCGATTATCGGTACTTTTGAACGATCTTTAGGTATTCTCATCTGGGCGTGTGCAGACTGAAAATTGTTGGCAAGCAGGGATGCCAGATATACAGGAATTTATTTATGCATACAGACTTCACACAGACTACAGAAATTTAACAGATATTGCGATAAAGTTACAGATTTTTACAGACATCGATATCCATCAATAAGATAACAATGATTCTGAAACGATTTCTTTTTCCATATCAAATTGGCTGTTTGTTGGCCTAAAGCATTCAATATTTATTAAACGTATCTCAGAAAACTTCTCAACTTCTTATATGTTTCAGGGCCTAGTTTTGAAGTTTCTACAATAATCAAGTAGGCCTTAAGACCATTCACTAAAGCGTTCTCGATGGCAGTCATTACCTCAGAATTTAGAATTGATTATCGATCGATTGATATTAATCGTTAAAATTTTCCAACAATCGCCGGTGAAAAATGGAATCTTGCAAGATAAAATCATCAAAAACCGCTGCAATTGCTTGTCGATGTCACAACAAAGTGGACCAGCACAGAAAGCATCCTCGAAAAATATATACGTGTCCATGAATGCATCCAAGTGACATAAACAGAGCTTAGGCGTTCGAACCCACTGAATGAAGTGCAGAGTATGCAAATACTTTTGGATGCTTTGCAACCAATCAGATTAGTGTCTGAAGCGATAGGCAGACGAGTTGCGACCTTGCTAACTGCTGAAGACAGCTTGAGTTTTTGCTTTCTAAGCTTGAGGTGAATTGCTGCTCCATGTATTTTTTCCTATCCTTCGCAAACTTACCTTGCTCTTTCAAATTGATAAATCTCTATTTTAAGTGAATGAACTTTGAATCGAACTCCATCAGATTGCTCACAGCAAGTAAGCATACAAACTGTTGTGATTAAATATTCAATATCTAGTACAGATTCTGAGTACTATCAATTCTAAATTTCGAGGTAATGGCTGCCTTCGAGAATGCTTCTGCGTAAGCCCCCAAGCAGCCGAATAGCACAGCATTCGCATTTCAAATGAGCTATATGACATAGTTTACGACAAAATCTATTTCCGACTAAATAAAGAATTGGTTTCATTGATGAATTTTTTGAAAGAAAAAGCATATGGGCTCAACTAGCGAAATGCCACCGAGCTCCAGATTGCAAACATTGAAATTCCTGAAAAACACTAACTGGTTACTAGAAATGGTAGATCATGGAACATGTGTGTCATCAAAACAAGAAGTATCTTCGTTGCGCCCTGAGGAACTTACTCTCAAGCAGTAACTGGAAAGTGAATCTATGAGAGTTTGAGCTATTTAGTGGAATACCTGTAACTAGAAATCAGAAGAAAATTTTCCATTTAATTCCAACTACCTTTGTTTATCTTGACA
The DNA here is from genome assembly GCA_034211315.2 of Aedes japonicus. NCBI lineage: Eukaryota > Metazoa > Arthropoda > Insecta > Diptera > Culicidae > Aedes > Aedes japonicus. The sequence goes on along the minus strand of JASCZW010004099.1, from coordinate 35,743 downwards.
GATACGCGTATTTCGTCTACAATGTGCAGACTTCTTCAGTGTCTCGTACTCAGTCGTGTTACTAGTACGAAACACTGAAGAAGTCTGAACATTGTAGACGAAATACGCGTATCTGTCAAGATAAGCAAAGGTAGTTGAAATTAAATGGAAAATACTAATTTTTCTCCTGAATTCAAGTTAACTGGAGAGTGCTTTTCAAGAAAATTCCGATAGAAATTATTCAATTGTCAACAGACCGTGGATAAATATCCATAAGGAAGCCATGCTGTACGAATTAACCTGAAAGTTGGAGAGCAATCTGCAAAAACTTTGAAATCCATCAAATCAACCTTTAACGACAGAGAGTGAGTTTTCTCCGATTCGGCAAATTGTTGCACCAAGATGCGTTTGTACATTGTTGATGAAAGTATCAATAAACTTATATTTTTTAAATCAGTTTTTAAGAGGGAATCGTAATTTTTTGCGGTTTTTGCATAATATTTATGTAAGCATCGATATTTTTTTTTCCTATTTGGTAATGCTTATTTAAAATGACTAATGCTTAAATAAAACGCAATTATCGATTTATTATTTTTCCGTGGTTTGAAAATTTCCCGAATACATACTGGGATGCCGAAAACTGCCGGGAAATGGCAGCTTGTTGGGAATGTTTGTGGTCTTGAATAAAACGTTTATATTCAGCAGATTAATCTTCTCCAGTGATCTCTTGGCTTAACAATCAGAGGACAGATCTACCCAGAAGACCACATTATTTTTCTTGATGAAGGAGGTAAACACATCTCCTCTGTCCTCTGTTCGGGACATAAACCACTGTGACCAGTAATTTGATCTATTGTAGTATATCCCGTATCCTTTGTTTAGTGCATGTCGACTTACTTCATCACTATTGAGAAATGATGAAGTATTCGGTGTTGTTACAGTTGTCATTGTTTGTTTGTTGGCAATGAATCAGGTTTAATTGAAAGTTTCCGCTATTTAAACCCTTTGTGAGCTAAGGCACTCTTCAAAGGCGCGCCCCATTATCAGTCAAAACTGGATTCATTGCAATAAAACAAACAATAACTCCGATACTGACCATGCATCAGAACCCTTGTCCTAACCAATTCAAACTTTAGAACATGAACAACAGAAAATGAGAATTCACATAAATGAAGACTAACCATGTTTTCTTTATTCCAAGCTCATCCTCGGTGGCGCAACCCGAGTATTGTCACTTTTCACAAGACATAAAATGTAATAAGGCCAATTATACGTTCCTTTGACTACAAAAACAAATATGTTCCCTAATTTGAATTAATTAGGACTAGGGTTCGGTTGTAGATCTGATACCCCGTAACGCACCACGAAAAGGTGATCTACCAGCGTAACGGGTTACGGAAGGTATCTGGTCTCCTGCCAGTCGTTGTCGACTAGCGTCAAGTACACGTAAAAAAACCGCAGTAGAAACTACCATTTTGAGGGTTAAATTGAGCGCAAACGCCAACACTTTTCACCTAACAATACATGCGTTTGATTTTACCATGCCTGCGAATAGATCAACCATTGTGCGGTTGATATCAATATGAGATCTGTCATACCACAAACGTTGAAGGTTTTACCACAAACGTAGTAAATTTGAATGAAATTTCATGGTAGTTTTGAGTATAGGCGTAGTCGGTTAAAATGATAGTTTTTACCACAAGATTTTTTTCTGTGTAGGTCTGATCATCCACTAACAAGACGTCGCGCTTCTCCGAAAAGATGTTTTCACCAGCATCTACAGCCGCTCCATTTGGGTGATTGATAACGTTGTTTATTTTTTTTTTCTGCACACACTAGGGTTGCTACGATTGGTAATACACTAGTGGATTCACCACGTGGTGGCAAGTTAATCGCACGCAGAATCGCTAAAATCAGTCCATTTTATTTTATACGTTTATTGGTACAAAATAAAAATGACCTCAAGAATATGTATAAATTTGAAAAGGTCAAGCCTCCTTAAAACATAAGAGATTATCCAGAATGTTTGTGACATTACAAACAGAAAAATCAAATGAATAAGGCTCTCAAAACCAATATATTAGAGAGTATGAGTTTAACTTATTTTCGCAAAATAACCATCCCTCACCTTGCTCTAAGATAAAATATTCCCCTCACCTATAATCTATACGCAATTGTTTTTGACAAAAATGTAAATACAAACAAATACAGACATGTGTAATATTCCTAACAAACATTTTGAAAACAATATTTGGCATCCCTGTTCCCATGTTCAGAGAGCCCAACGCGCGTCGGAAGCAACAGTTGGATTGGGAAATTCTTACCAAAGTCAATCAACACAACAAGGTTTAATTTTTGTCAATAGATTTCATTTATTTAGCTATCGATCTCTGCCAATATCTAAGGAGTGTTTCTTTATACTTATCATAACAGATGTTTTGCTTGCTTGTTTGTTGGATTTGTTCATTTTTGTTTTTTAGTTTTCTTCCATCCTCCAACTGCACTGTTTTATATTTTTAGGTTGTTTTTCTTCTTAATCCGTTCCTCTGTGGTGAATTGCCATTTTCTTCCTTTTTTTCCTCATACATGTGTGATCACTAACATCTAATTTTACTTCTGTTTGGAATGAAAAGTGCACGTATTGGTATAGTTTGTTCGTTTGTTCCGAATGCTTCCAACTTTTGCTTAATTTTCTTTTTATGAGATTCTATTGCGATCTTGGTGATGTGAAAGTGATACTGTCATGTGTACTTTTTCTTCTTTTCGTCTAATTTTAATCGTACTATTGCAACAACTTGTAATGGATTAACAATGAAACGGTCAACATAGAAGAATTCGTGCGTTTATGTGTAGTTCCGAGGTGTGTCCACCTTCAGCAGTATGTTCGGGTGAAAGATTGCTCTCAAGATTGGTGGTGGCATAAGTGGAAAATGAATATGTCGTCCGAGTAGAAAGGGACCTGAAGAGATCTTAGACAGCTTTTTTTTTTGAGTGTTTACCGTTAATGTTTAGTAAATATATCGATATTTTTTTCTGGTCGCCTTAACTTTTTTTTCATTTGATTAAAAACGCTTGGATCGAATAGAAGTATCAACGACTTTAGAATTTGCTGACCACGAGCAATAAAAATAAACAACACACACAAATTCGCTTTGGAATATATTGAACCTTAAAACTTCGCTTAGCTTTAGCTATATGTCACATTTAAATGTTCTTTATTTTCATATAATTCACCTCCACTTAAGCATTGATTTTATTTTATTCTTTCATCATAAGTTTTAAATTAACATTTTCTCAATTTTTGTTCTTATAAAAAAGTTGGTTATCACAGAAGTCGTGTATTTTCTTAAATGTTTTCTTATGTTCTGTTTTGTTCTGTTTTCCTCAAGGATCGTGTGAAGATCTAATGATTTTGTATTTTTTCTTGTGATTAGTAAATCGTTTGGTCCGACTTGATTTTGGGGGGCGAACATTAAGCAATAGTTTGTCTTCAAACCAGAAGGAAATATTCGGTTCGCGGTTTGAAGCGCGACAAGCAAGCACGATAATGTCACAAGATTTTGCTAAATCAGACGATAGTAGAGAGTAAAATGCTCACAATGCTCAGGATGGCTTTGATGATGGCGCTTACAAGTAGGCAGCAAACATAACTAATGGCAAGACAGTACGAGCACTTGAATTTATTTACCTAGTGATAGATAGACCCGTATGATATTAATAGTATTTGCTTCGCTCGTAGCGACATTTGTTGTTGTTTTCAAGATTAATTTAGAAAGTCTGGCGATTTGTTTTGGATGTCATTGTTGCATCTGATTGCACGTTAAAAGCAAGCTCGGGTTCTCAGAGCAGCGAATTGCAGACGGCATAAAGCTTAAGTAATTAAGGGGAAGGGAAAAGGCAATAGTAAGCTAGGCCCATGTGTAGGAGTTAATGCAATATTTAGTGGTGGATCGTTCAGCGCATGGTTTCTTGTATTTTTTGTTTTTGGAATTTTATCTCTGGCTTAATGGCAACCGGAATCGGATCATTCCCGGTTGGTGTTGCTCTAATGTGTGGATGTGTATTTTTTTTCTCTATATTATCGTTGAAGCGTTCATTCGCAATCTAGTGATGGTACTGGTTGGTTTGAGCTTTTTGGACATACATACAGGCATCCCTCGAACATGAAAGACGCATTCGATGCTAGAATGGCGAATCATAACGCTATGGTTAAATATGATGACCGCTCGAGTATCTCGTGATGAGGGCCTAAAAGCCAGTTGTAAACATTGAGTGCAAAATACTCTTGCAAATTGAAAGCAGCATATGGTAGAAGAATGTTTACATTTGGTGTAGTTGTATATTGTACACAGAAAAAAATCTTGTAGTAAAAACTATCATTTTACCCGACTATGCCTATCTTCAAAACTACCATGACATTTCAGTCAAATTTACTACGTTGATGGTAAAACCTTCAACATTTGTGGTATATTTGACAAACCTCATATTGATATCAACCGAACCATCTAATCGCAGGCTTGATAAAATCAAACGCATTTATAGCACAGAGAACAGACGTTCATCTTCGGTCTGCTACTTGTGTAAAACTTTAAACCGACATTTCAAATGAATGTCGTTATGCCCCTGGTAGGCGGCGCTGCAGTTGTGCGAAAGCTATCATGTTAATGTTTATCAATAAAAAACCTAGCACATAACCTGAAAAGTTTTGTTTATTTTTCGCAGCACTCGCTTCCTATACCGGCTGCCAATATTAACTTTTACACACGTTTTTCAAGAAAAGGTATATGGACATCAATGTCTGTTCTCTGTGTTTATAGTCAGGTGAAATTTGTTGGTATTTGCGTTAATTTATCCCTCGAAAAAGTTTCTATTCTGCTGTGGACGTAACGCAGTGGAAAGAAAAGTTTTATTCGTGGTCAAGTAACGGGTAACACAATGCATAGCGACGTAGTCACAGCCTACTAATACAATAATGACAGATCAACGTGTGTAGTCATTGTTTACAATTGACTATCAGGCTTTAATCATGAATTACTCGAGAGTTGACACTTGGTCTTGAAAAAACTATTACTTTTGCCCTCTCTGCGTGACATAATTAATGGACCTTCCCCTAGCTATTTCACACTCGCTTCATGACGATGCGCACATATACAGGTGTTGAATGTTAGAAAGAACAGTATGATGCATTCATCCTAACGATATGTTCATCCCAATCGCATTCACACTCACACCACATCTAGCTCCCGAATTGATCGTCTTGAAGAGAAGCGTGTTTGTCAGGCAAAAACTACAGCATAGTATGGTGCACTTTGGAAACATTAAGCTTCCCTTAACGGCTAAACGAACTACGGAGGCAGTGCCGTATAACGACGCACATTGGGGTCGTCTTCCTGACTACCGCCGGGTGACACTGGCTGGGTATGGCGAGCAGGCTGTCTCCGCTATACCACAACCTAGGGAAGCCTTCAGTAAGTTCCAATCTTCACCGACCGGCTGTGTCAGTCGAGTGGGAGTAGCCTCAGCTGGCGCTGATCTGGCTCTGAAAACTGTATCCCATGAAGAACCGTGTCAACCCTCGCATGGCCTCCTGCTTGCATAAATAACCGTGGGGTCATGGTAGCGTCTATTTCACGTCGGGTTGGCTAGCGGCTGGAGGTGGAGGTTAAAGATACCTAACCAGTCAACAAGAATCGAGAGGAAATCACAGCGAGCCCGTTCACCAGAGGTGGTATGGTCAGATCCCCTCCAAACAGGACTACAAAGGTGCCATCACTAAACTGGGCGAGACCATGGATGGACCAGAACTCATCCGGGCCATAGGGGAAGGGACGTCTAAACACGCAAGAAAGTCACCCGAGGAAGTGGCATCCAGTATTCAAAAGAAGCGGGCCCCATTGACCCTAAATCTTACGTGAATATTGTGTTGGGGTCGGCAAAACGGATCAATAACGGCTGGTGTGAAAGAGGGTGGCCGGCCAAGCTAAAGTCCAACTCTAACGCTAAGAAAGTTTCAAGCACAGAGGACGGTCCAAGCACCATGGCCAACCCACGTTTAAATGAAGGTCCCGACAACGACCTGCAGAGAGGTTCCGGACGAAAGGCCAGAAAAAGGTAGATATACCCAAAAAAGAAAAATTGCAGGCGAAATTTCAGGACCGAAGAGTTCAAGTACTCGGAGGTCTTTAAGGCAATGCAAAACTCGCGGATCTGGGCTCCGTTCTGCGAAGAATACGAC
>JASCZW010004099.1:0-29312 GCA_034211315.2 Aedes japonicus | reverse complement strand
TACCCGTAGGGCGAGAATATTCTAGAGTAAAAGGGAGCCACCATGATGAAGGGCCCGACCCGGCCTGGCTGAACAAGTCTTAGGAAATAGAATAGAAGTGCCCTCGCCATGGAAGCGGTCGTCCAGTGTAAAAACCTGAATGAGATCACGACAGCGTGAGAGGTCGAGTTGGCCACAACAGCCATACGGTTACGGAAGAGACCACTTGGAACCCAGGTAGCCATGTCAGTAACCGACGCGGACTCGCGGTTTTAAAAGTGGCTAGGCTCAAAGTGGGATGGTATGTTTGTCCACTGAGCGTGCACCAGCCATCAAAGGCATGTTACGATACCTAGAAAACGGACACATGTCCTGGGAGTGTAAAGGCTCTGACAGGAGTAAATTGTGTAAAACTGCACGTAGCCGCCCCTAGTGCTTGACGTGTGCCCGAAAACCGGATGACAAGTATGCAATGGGAGGCCAAAAGGGCTCAACCTTCAAGGGTAAATCAAGAAGCTAGTCACAGCGCAGGCAACCCAACTAAACTTAACCACTCAGCTCAGCAGTCGGCAATGAATATCGCCAAAATACCTGGCTCATACCGTATCATAGCGATCACTTTTCAGTGCGATATAGTATCGTTCGATAGTAGGCAGCGTGAGGAGGAAGGAGCATCATAATGTTGCTTTTCGAATTGTAGATCAAGAAACATATCGCTGTTGCCTAGCCGTCTCAAAAGCTAAAGTGGGTCATCTTAAACCCCTATCGATTTAGAACTAATGACAACGGTGATTGGAGCTAGGTTGTACGAAGGGGTTTCTGAGAATCATTCCTTGAAGATACAGCAAACGTTTAATCACGGTGATGCCGGAACAGTTCTCTCCTGGATCAGGATGCGTCAATTTGTTACGTATCGAGTGAGTGAAATTTTAAGTTTATCTTCAGTTGAAGAGTTGTGATGCGTTCCAACAGAGAGCCGTATCATGACAGGACTACTATTTTTGTATGATGACCCACAAGATTGACCGGAGGATTTTCGAGCCGAAGTGATGGAAACTAATGATCCATTAGTAAATTTCAATAATATCTGGAGGTGGTAAGGATTGATTTTTACTTGAAATGGCGGCAAAATAACGAATCAGAAGTTGATGGAAGACTTACGACGCTGGAATTACAGGAAAGTCAACAACCTCTGTAGCGACTGTCACAATCTGATGTATATCCCGATGAAGTGACCATTGAAGTACAAAGCGCAAGCAAATTCTACAAAGCCGAAAAGACCAGGGAGAACTAATCCACTTGTGAAGTTGTCACCGGGGATGGACGAATATGGAGTTCTTCGGAGGAGGGAGGGAGGGTCGTATAATTATCAGCGAATATGCACATTATGACACCAAATACCTAATCGGGAACACGCCATAACAACACTGCTATTGGATTGGATTGGCTTCGCCAGAGATTCTACGTACCAAGTGTGAGAGTCCAGGTTCGTGCTGCAACTGAGCGATGTATGTGGTGCCTGGTGAACAAATCCTTGCCCACCTTAACAAGAAAGGAACTGTTGCCGCGAGCAGGCGGAATCCTTTCCAGCAATCTTTCATCTATACTGGGATTGACTATTTCGGACCCAAGCAACACATAGCTGACACAATTGGCTACAGCAACTTGCTTGTCGCTTAATTGAGTTACACTGAAGTTATTTAAACTTGTTTGAAACAAGTGTGCTGTTAGGGGACCGTATTTCATCAAAGTTGGGTGAACTGCTGCAAAGAGATCGGTTGTTTTCTTCACATGCCTTGTAACGCGGGCGATTCACCTGGAGGTAGCGGGCGGTTTATCAACTGGCTCGAGTAACTCGGTGATACGACAGTTCATCACACGCAGCGGGTCTCCAGTAGATTTGCCCAATCCCAGCCCATAAATCTGTCATGGTGGTGGAAGGATGGTCGATAAGCAAGTCGAATATCCACAATAACGTGGGCGATGACGGCACCGCGGAGGACGGAGGCGAGGCAACGGTTACGAACAATGAACTTATTGTGATAGAAAAGTTGCTTAAGGTGAACAAGGCGCCTGGACCAGATGGTATCCCGAACCTGGTCATCAATACGGCTATTGACTGGCTCCCGATATGACCAGGGTAGTTATGCAAAGATATCTGGACAAGGGCGTCTTCTTAGAAGCTTGTGCAGGCAGAACACTTTATGTTCTCCAGCAGGTTTTTGTTTCGGGTCATGTGCATGCTGACTTCCGAATCAAAACATCAGTCCTACAGTGAAACCTAACGTTGACGAGACTGCGTAAAATGCGTTGGGTTTTTGTGCACTTTTACAATCCTTTGCGATATGCCCGAAAACCTCTGGCATTTCCAGCACTTTGGACCTGTCGGGGGATCGGATTTCCTAACTTTATTGTTGCTGCGATTGCCTTTTTTTTCTAGTAGCGAGAGCCGAGTTCATAGATGGCATTTGCATCTCCTGTAGCAGGTTCGTTTTGATGGCATGATGTACCAGAATTCTCAAGCGCCAGGGATGATACTCGTCAGGAAGCCCTGCCAGCAGTTGACTTCCAATCCACTTATCCGAGATTGCTGTTGCTACGATTCAATTCACGTAGTTGGCCATGGAATTACAGAATGACAGCTCCGATTTGATCAGCTTGTGGAAAAGCCCGACTCGCCTTGATAGGTCCGAGTCCTCGAAAGCCTTTTTCAGCTTAGACCATACTTCCTGAGCTGTTTCCGCTTCACGAACGTGGATGTAGCTCACCGGCTCAAGAAGTAGGATGATTTTCGCCCTTGTCTTACGATCCTTGTCTGTATTGACGGCTTCGTCTGTTCCATCGTTCTTTTTGTTCGGCTTGACCTCCAGAAAAGTTTCATCAGCAAACTTCCAGGTTTTCCAATTCTCTCGTCCTGTGAGTCGCTCGATTCCGGTAAGGCTTGATCGGGACACAATACCACCGACAAACCGACATAAATGACAATAGAAAATGTCTTAATATTTTTGTTCAAATCATATTACTGACGGTCGTTTTGGATCCTTGATCAATAGTGAAGATTGAGTTTCGTTTCGGTTCGTCGGTGACAATACTACCAGCAGCGTTTGACGATTCGGCAGGAACTGTAGACATCTTCTTGCTTGATTAGACTTTTTCTTGTTTCTTTTAAACAATCATTTAAGTACTTCGCGAATCTTCCTTATCGAACGTTCTCGTGATAGTCCATAACCTATTGGTTATGTGCAATAAGAACGTCTAGTTCGGATGACAGTCAGTAGAAATTACAATGATTGACACAGCTTACTGTTCTTCAATAGAGAATCTGCTAGCCGCGCAAAATGGAGATAATAGGGTTTTTGGGCAGGTGAAAGTACAAGTGAAGCAGCTAGTGCGAAACAAGATGGTTCGTGATTCTTGATTTTGGGAAAGCTTATGTTCGGGAGGGTAGCAAAGAGATGAGCCTATGAGCCTTGTGTTGCTGGGAAGCAGAGCCGCCAGCCGCAAGGGACTGTAGTCAGAATGTTAGTCTAGTGGCACCGATTCGCTTTGCTATTCGTGGTTCAGTTACTATAGCGTGGCTGGCGGTGAAGTATTTATCGAAGACTGGAGTTGTCAGCAAAGGATCATCTCCTCGGGGCGTCCCAGGATCCTTAGGTATCGGTGACACATTCGGGATTTTGGAAGGATGTACAAAGAACCTCGACGGCAAATCGTTAAGAAATTAGGATCCGAAGTGGAAGAGAATTAGGATAGTTCGTGAAGGGATAGTTCCTTTGAAGTGAAACCACACTTGGAACTTGGTGAATTTAACGGCTGGGTGCTTACTTGTTCCACATTGGTGGATTTTCAAGATCCAGCATTCTGACGACAGATCCGAGGATCACTACGAAGTGAGAACAGTGACCAGACAGTTCACGCAACGTTGCGTTTTTGTATACTCAGAAACCTTTAGGATGACTGTGAAGCTAGTCACGGCACCCACGATTTTGACACTTGCGAGTCACGTGCGATTGCTTATTAAATGGACGTTAAGAGCCCGTTTGAGAAAGGATCAATAATCGAGGAGATTCTCATGACACAGCCAGAAGTATTCAAAAGAGGGAATGGACTCAAATGACAGCTGAACAAACAACTACACAGCCTTCAGTTGGCATCCAGGCCGTGGAGATCGTTTCATGTTTTCGTCGAGAAATTTGACACAAGTTGTTCCTGATAATCTTTGATGGCGACCTGCTCTTTGTTTGAAAATCAGCCGACGGCAATCGAAGTACTGGAAGTTTGAAATGAAGAATCTCCGAAAAAGTGAGCTGAATCCAGGACAAGAAGCTTTAGAGGAAGATTCAGCAGTAAAACCTTCGGGTCAGTCGACGCTCATTTTTGGAGAGATTGATGCAGCTTTTTAAAACGTCAAACGAAGCATGCGTCAGCCCCGATTAAAAATCGTCTACCGAAGATGCTGTAAACAGAAGTCGTCTCCAATTCACACAGTTTGCATTCTTGTAGTCTGCGAAGGGTCCCCGACTTGCCCGTTGCCCGATCCAGCTTTCTCGCTGCGCGCCTTTTCTCCTTGTACCTGTCGAAGAACCAATTTCATTGGGCTATAGCCTAAAATCCTTACGACGTGTCCAGCCCATCGTAGTCGACCGATTTTGGTAATTCGTGGTTATCTGTGAAACTGATCAGCTAATTTTTGATTGTTCATCGAAAAAGCGCAAAGAAATTATATATGTCCACAACCAATCCTTACCCCCAGTACTACCACCACATTGGCAGTCCTACCTCAACAACTCTCAACTATTGCAATTTTCGACTGAAAGCTACGGTTTCTTCTGCATCTACTTTTGTTTCGATCACACATTTAGGTGCATTTTCTACTGGGTTATCTCTTCCAATGCGCTATTCGTAGCTCTTCTAATCTACAATCTACAGCGACAATCGGTCTCCACTTGCTTCCACCGTCTCGGCTGGAAGCCTCAATTCTGATTCTTAGTTTTTTTTTGTGTTAGTTTTCATCAATTAGTTTTCTTTTGCGATTTTTTGGTTTTGTCGTTTCATGTTCTAAAAAAATCAGTCTCAATTCAGGTGATCTACCAATTTACACATATTTTATGTCACAGATTTCCCTCTGTCTCTAGCATTTCTTTTTACAGATTTTGTGTTTCTTCTTAGCTACAGTTGCACCGTTTGTGGTCGAAATTCCCTACCGAATCGCTTGTGGTTTTTTTTGTTTTGTTTTGTAATGTTGCTTTTCAAGGATGTCGCCCATTTTGTTCTAGCTGAATTGTACTTGCATTTTGCTCACTATTTACACGTGTGTTTGCGGTAAGTCTAAATCGAATCACGATCCTAAATGATGTTGGGACGAGAACAGTTTCAATAGCATTGTACAATGGCCACCGTAGTTTTGGGAAAGTAGTGGCCGGGGTGCAGCAGAGAAGACTACACAGAACTGAACACATTAAAATGTTACTTTTGTTTTGTTTCGTTTGGTTTCGGTTGTTGAAGTGTTGTTTTGCTTCCTAAGATTAAAATGTCTCTTGTAGGTGTGTTATGTTTGTGGGTATGTGTGTGTGGGTATGCGTGAGAGCCATGTGTAAATGGTTTACAAAAACACGCACAGCTTAAGTTTAGTGGCTCACTTAACAGTTGTGTAGTTTTTTTTAGTTCTTCTTCCTAAATTTGTTGATTTTTGTTTAGAAAAAGTTGTCCTAAGTATTGCTGTAGAATTTGCTTGCTTTTAAGTTTATGCTTGTTTTGGTTGGTTTGATTAAGTGTGACATCGCTCATCATTCACGCCGACAAGAAGGCTAGATCTGTGTTTGTTTGTTGTTGTCTGTTTGTCGAAGGTAACAGAGTGCCAGAGTATTTACATCCAAATTTTGCACGTTTAAAATCGAGTTTTTCACTTACCTAGGACACGACACTACTAAATATCGGTTTGTGCAATCCGTTTCAAAGAACTTACAAAGTAACACACGACGACACCTGGTGATAACGAACGCATATTCACCTAATTATATTGCAAGGATGCGCTTCTGCTGGAAGAAGGATGGCGCTGAACGCAGGATATTGAACTTTTCTAGAATCTACGAGTATTTACACTTAATCGCTATTTGCATCACCACTGTCGAGCATTTTCCGTTCTCGCTCGTGCCAGGGTTGATCGTTGTAGCCTCCGCGACTACCAGCGACCCGCTTCTGTCGGGACATCTTGAAGTTCTGCCGGGACTTGATGCCGACCACACTCGACGGCATCAGCAGCTGTTGAGGCTGAGACGGTGGCTGATGCTGCTGGGCCTCAACGACGATCAGTTCTTTCCGTGGGGCACCAGAGCCTGCCGCCGGTGACGAGCAGTTGCTCTCCTGTTTCTTGAGCAGTGGTGACGTCACCTTGGGGGACCCGTCCTCGTCCGACACCGCGAGCAGGCGATCCTTCTGGCGTATTGATCGCTCCAGACGACGGAGGAATCTGTGAATTGGAGACAGGTGATAAGCATTCTGACTACTAGAAATGCGACTGACAAACCGTATTTGATTGCCGATAGCTCGGAGGCGTCCAATTTTGCTCTGGGGCCTGGCGCTGATGTCCTCAACCGTTACCTTGGGCAGTATTTGGCTAGATACATCCTGGTGGAAGGGAATGGTAAGAGCAGAGCATTTGGATTATCATCTTTCAAGAACATGCGATCATTCGAAAGTTGACATTCACGGATTGCTATTGATCTTCCAAAGGGGTGGCAAACTCTAATTCACTATGGAGCAATCAGTATTGTATTTACACTAGCAGCATCAGCATCATCATCATCATTATCAGCAGCAGCAGCAGCTACAATATATAGCGGTTGGATAGTGGGAGGTTCGATGGAGGTTGATGATTACTATATGGGTGCATTTCAAGACAGGATGATGTTGGGTTGTGTGATGTGTATGACTTTCTGGTGGATGAGTTTACTTTGAAAAGAATGGAAAATCGAATGCCTACTAAATATATTTCTATTCTGCGAGTCTACTCCTCGAGGTGACAACTGTCAAATCGAATGATATGATTCTCCGTGTAAATCAAAAATGGAAAGTCATCTCACATGATTCGACTATTGTCACCTGGTCAAGTGAGAGCGACTCGTTTCGACTCATTCGACTTCGAGACCTAATGGTCCACTTGACATATCAATGGAACACTGTAATTAAAGGTTATGTTGATTAGTGAGGGGATTCCAAATTTTCAGACTCTAATATAAATCTGAGGGCTTCGGAGTATTGCCAGATGGTTGAAGCTTCAAGATCCATTTGTGCATTCTAGACTCGCTTTGAATTTCTCATAGCCTTAAGTTATGTTCAGTATTTCGTAAATGTTTTTCTATTTTATTTGATCATGTCATATGTTTAACAACTGTTCGTGGTTCAAGATCATTTAAAAAATCCATTTAATTTTGGTCAGCGTACTTAAATTTCTTTATTCCGGCCCCAACAGCATCCTTGCTGTCGGTTTGAATCAGTCGTCAAGTTGGATATTTCAACGTATTTTTGTGTTCCATTCAAATAAAACCTCTATACGCAAAAAAACCACAGTAGAAACTAACATTTCGAGGGTTAAATTAAGCGTAAACACCAACATTTAAAAGCGTTTGATTTAACCATGCCTGCGATAAGATCAACCATGGTGCGTTTGATATCAATATGAGGTCTGTCAAATGTTCCACAAATGTTGAAGGTTGTACCATAAACGTAGTAAATTTGACTGAAAATTTCATGGTAGTTTTGAAAATAGGTGTAGTCGAGTAAAATTGTAGTTTTTACTACATTATTTTTTTCAGTGTAGACTTGTCAGTTTAAATCGGTCCTCAAACTCGATGTTTTAACATATTTTTGTATTTTGCTGAAATAAACCACCCACACTTGTGAGTGACCCCAAAAGCATCCTTACTGTTGATTTAAATCGGTGCCAAAATTTGAATAACTTTATTGTGCATCTCTGTACAGAGAATAAATCTGGAACATACTTAAATATCTTATTTGCTGCCGACGTCAGTTGAATTCAGCACACCGTTTACCAAAACGGATCTCGCTACAAATCCAATCATTTTATCCAACAGTCCAATGATTTCTCGTGGAAGTACAGAGGTGTTCTCGGCATCGAATAAAGTGAGTATCACGTCAACATATTCCTACCTCTTCCCTACTTGACCTGCATTTGAGCGACGCCGGCGCCGATATTGCCTTAGTTTAGGATGATCAGTTTTTACAGATTGAGGATGTTTGCTTGTCCCAAGCATCATCTCTTGGTTCTCTGTGTAATACCAGCTGATCTGGCAATAACGGAGTAGCAACCTCAGGCGGTCAATCATGCTCATGCGCATGACCATGCTTATATTTAGATTTCACTGTTCCATTTTTCCAGAACTACATATCCGGACGAGTCCAAGGATAACTAGTTATTTGAATCTATTCTGTGACACGAATAAGTCGGAATAAGTCGTTCTTTCTTAACGAGGCGACAATCGTCGAATCGAGTGACTCGACTTTCCATTTGATTTGAACAGAGATTCGAACTCATTCGCGAAGAAGAACTATGTTGGTAACTATGTGACTTTGTGAACCATGTTAAACGACTTCTGATTGGCTACGAGAACCCGAGAGTGCCAAAGTCTGGATCCAAAAGAGCAGTGCAAGCCCGAAAAAGCAGAGCAACCCGAGGGCAAACGATAAAGAAGTACCTGGGTTCTCCGCAGGTCAGGCAGAAACTTCTCAGAGATATAGGGAGAGCTAGTTAGTAGTTCAAGTAGAAATATTCCAAAAAAATCACCAAGAATTCCTAGAAGCTTCAGGAAGAAGTTTAAAGACGAGGATTTCTCAGAAGTTTAGCAAAAAACTCCCCCTACAGTTTCTCATAAATTTTTTTTTTTTTACAAATCTCAAAACGGTACCTCCAAGAAGTTCAGAAGTGAACTTCTCTGAATTTAAGGAAACTACATTCCAGAGATTCCGGAGAAAAATTCCCAAAAGTTTAGTTGGAACTTCCCAGGAGTGCTAGAGAGTTGTTGCTTCCAAAGTTCAGAAGAGAATATATCAGAATTTCAGAATCAGGATTTCTCAAACTCCAGGAAGAAACCTCTCCAAAGAACAGATTTTTTTTTTCAAATCATTAGGGGAACTTCCTAGTAGTTTGGGCAAACATTTCTCAGAAATTCAGGAGCAACCCCCCTACCCCTTCCAACCACAGTTCAGGAGAAAACTTCCTGAAAAATCAGAAGAAGCTTAGTCAGAAGTTCAGGAAAAAACGTTCAACAAATTTAAAGGAATTGTCCTAGAAATTCTGCATAGGACTTTCCCAAAATTTCGGTAAAAATTTCCTCGTAGTCCAGGATGGGACTTATCAGAAGTTTAGAAAGAATAAGCTTCTCAGAGTTTCTCAACATTTCAGGAACAAACTTCCCTGACGTTAAGAAGAGGACTTCTCAACAGTTCAAGAAGCAACTTTCAACAAATTTAAGAAGATTTTCCAAGAAATTCTGCAGAGAACTTTCCCAATGTTTTGAAAAAGTTTCTTCGCAGTTAAGGATGGATCAGAAATTTAAAAAGAAACTAAGTTCAGGAAGTTGGATTGTTAGATGTGAATTTTCGAGAACATCAGAAGTGACTGTCAAGAAGTTTATGAGGAAACTTCTCGGAATTTTAGCAAAGAGCTTTGTAGAAGATTATGAGCGAGCTCCTCTGCAATTCAAGAGATAATTAATGACGAACCAAAGATGCAGTTTGTACAAAAATCTACTCCTTGGTTTCCATCTCACCTCGTTTGAGAGATTTGATCTTTGATTCTGAAAAATCTCCCACTTATGAATGCCCTACCAAAACGTCAGAGAACTTCGAGATAAAACCTTGAAGTGAGATCGAACACTGCCTATCTATCCAGCAACCTTTGAATGCACAATATTTAACGAAAAAATGCTGTAGAAATAACTTGACCATAACCTCTCTTCCGAATCATCTTTGAAATTGATATCGTTTTCAAATAATTGAAACATTTATTCAATTCACAAAACAAGAGTGAAAAATATAAATACTTATTCCTCGACTGTCAGTAATGACAGTTAAATTGATGAAGGTCCTGAATTATGGTATTGTGTAGAGGAAAGTAAGATGGAACAGCGCCACTTTTGACATTCACAGCGACAACACTATCGCGCTTTTTTTCTATTCTTAAATATTCATTTGCTTTTGGAGTGAATACACTCATTCGATTTAGCTCTTCCAGTTTTCTATGTTCGAAAGTGTTGCCATATTTAAAATACCAATTATTCATTATGCTTAGGAAGTGGAAATTTAGCATCGATTTCAAAAGGTTAACATTTGTGTTGGCTAGCATTTTTGGTGTATTTTTTATGATCCAAAGGCATTTACAAACAAATCGTAAAGTGAAACAATTTGTTGATGGTTTGTGTTTATGCCGTCATGTTTGTAAGATGGAACACTGTTAGGCTTTAAAGATGGAACAAATTTTTTTCCTTTTAAAACATATGAATGATATTTTTTATGTTTGGAAATGATATGGAATCAACAATAAACTGAAAAATAACAATATATTTTTTGAAATTGCAATTTTCGATGGATTTCGAAAAAAGGCCATATTTTTTTTTGATGACTATAAATAATCAGTTCCTTGGGCAAAGTTGGAGCCTATAAGGTCTTCTTTCGAAAGATGTCTTTGGATCCGCGAAAAAAATAAAAATTATACATGTTACGAGCAAAAAACGGATCGTGTTCCATCTTACAAGCCTTTCCTATACTATTTCAACTACATTTTGAAAAATTTCATCTCTACAATCAACTGTCAAGCTCGGTTGCCGACTCCATAAGATTCAGTCGGCTTTTATAATGCGTAATTTTGCTCGAGTGGACTTCTAGAATTGACCCCTATCATTTGAAGTTTTTTTTTCATCATCCGAAAAAAGTTTTTGTTAATGCACACGTTATGCTTGTTAGGTCATTAGTGTGTGTCGATTTTCAAAAACGAATTAATGAATTTGCATAGTAAATTATGGTTTCAAATGTTCCAAAAACCATCCCTGAAAAGCTTTTTTTTTTTTTAATTCGTTCATCATTGATTGATTTGATTTTTCGTATGGTGATAGTAGTATTTTCAGTTTTTATTCAAAAAAGCTATTTTAAAGTTTTGCTAAGATATCGAAAGCACACGTGGCACTCTTTCACGAGGCATTTAAAACAATTTAAAACGTGCTTAGTATGAACTTAAATTAGAAATTTATTCTATTTTCACTTGCTGCTAAATTTTGAAGAATGATTTCACACTTTTCAAAGTGACACAGCTTTCTCCACCCGGCTACAGCAATTTCATGCATCGGGATAGAAGCGCGTGTAATATTCTTGCAATTTTCACCTTTTAGATGCATTGATGCAAAATCTCAAAATCCTGGCCACTATCTTTAGCAAAGTTTTTTAGTAGACCAAGGTCTTCCGGTTGGTGGATAGTAGACTCACTTCCCAAGTAGAGACTGAGATCAAATAGAAATTTTCAAGTGGCTTCTTCTCACCTCCGATCCCGTAATCTCACTTATCAACAGACGTACAGCTCGTGGTGAGACACAGTTTGATTTACCTGAAGAAGCACGAAACTTAATAAAAATTAACTAATATCCTATTAAGCGTTTTTCTATGAAAACACGTGGTAATTGTCATATACTGAACAGAGATAGCCATGATTTCTGTGTGTTTTGATTCTATTTGAGCTCCTGATGTATGTTTTTATTGAAAACTGTATGTTACAGAAAGTAGCTTTAAAAAAGATAGAAAAATATCATCTCTTCCAAATTCTCCTTAAACGTACTCTAAGGTGTGTTGAATCAAGTCATGGTATGCCATTTTTTTTCAGGTGCTCTATTTCATGTTGTAAGGCCTATAATATGGCGTAAATTTAACTGAAAATTTACTATAAAGTGAAAACAAGAACAAATACAACTATGGTGTATTCAGCAAAATTGTAGCAAATGTCAAAACAATCAACTTTGTTGAACATAGCAAGCTGGTAAAAGTTAAAAATGAATGACTTTTAGTCGAAAAACGATTATTTACTAAAATTCGGAATTATCGCAGTAGGCTTTGAAGCTAGACAAAAAATATGTTCTACAACGTTTTTTATAACAACAATTTCTACAACTTTGCTGAACATATCATCTCACGATATTGGCCCATAAAAAAGTTAGAGTATACGCCACTATTGCGTTTAATGAAAGAAAAAAATTATTTCATACTAATTGTAGTATAATAAGTTTGCAACAAGTTCTCAGAAGCAACCAAAGCTCTAATACCACAAATTTCCATTGAAAACCTCATGTCCGCCTAAAGTAGCTTACTGGACCACTGTTCAATGATAGCAAATTGAAAAGTCATACTGCTATACATTTTTTCTTCATTGTAGCAAAATGAGTATTCCACTTGATGTTCAGTGCAATATATAGAGGTAGGTATTTTAAGATTTTGAGCATATAGAAAAAAAAATTCCTGAAAAGTTGTTTATATCTGGTGTTCTACAGGACAGTCATATTGGACCTTTCTTATTCCTGCTATACTTGAATGATGTTAACCGAAAACTGAAGTGTTTTAAGCTTTCTTATGCTGATGAATTTAAACTACAATACGTAATAACCTGCCCTGAAGACCATTGGCGTAACTACTGGGGGTGCCTAGGGGGCCAGGCCCCCTCCAGAATTCTGTAGCCCCCCCCTAGGATTTTTCGCTAATATATTTCTAATTTGAAATGAAACACTATTCATAATCTCTACGGAATTGTAGGGTTGTTTTTCCCAGTTTAAGTTATTTTTGAACGAGTAACTATTTCTGAAGAGTAAAGTGCGCATACCCTCTTCCTCACATTTTTCACTTATCCCATTGTACTTTAAAGGATGAAAAGATGGTACAAATATCAAGAAAACCATTGTAAACTACAATAATATTCATGAGAACTCCGATATATCAACATAACATCACTTCGCTCGAGAGTTTGCGCCTGTTAAAATGTTTTGAATTTGGAAATATCTTCCCAACATCATGGGATGCCAGTAGTGAATACCAATTTTTGCTAGAGCCAAAGAAGTTTGAAATAAATTGAGCCTGTGGCTTTTGTTAAGCAGTATTTCGAAGCAAACGCACACACTTTTGCCACACATCCCCATGCGAGGTAGGCCAAGGCAGAAACGGATCCGCCACTTTGAGTGGCAAAAATGTATGCGCTTGATCGTGCTCAAATACCGGCAAAGACACAGAATGGTTCTGGCGATGTGAATTCTCTGTTTTTACACTCCCTAAAGACCACATGTGATGGAAACCAATTTTTAATTTGAGGTTTTTGAAAACACAACTTCTCATTTTTACCTGTAATGTTTTTCTCGTCTTTGTTTACCCAACCAACTCCGAGAGACACCCTGTATGGTGTTGTATGCTGATCCTCTTAACAGCATGTTTTGACGGAAACCCCATCATTGAATAAATACTACTACTAATTATGTTTTTTTTTATAATGCGTTTGCTTCAAAATATTGCTTAACAAAAGCCCTACGCCTTAGACTTAAATAATTCTGAATTCTAATAATTCAGGTTTATAAACATTAAAACCCCAAAACTCATAACTTAAATAATAGCGACTGTAAAATGTAGAGCCTGTTAAGTTGAAACATAAGAAAGTTCAACACTTTTCCGTGTATTTTAATTTTATTATTCAAGAAGGTTCAAGTATAATGAGTTGTGCTTAAGGGGTCCTTTTAGAATTCGCGATATTATTTTCTCTTGTACGAACAATTTAGTAGAGTATATACTCCCCAAATTGAATAAAAGTTTCGAAGCTCACGAATGTCGATTAGCAAAATATGGAGATAGACGTTTATTCATTATCGATAAATAACGTACTAATGGGAGAAATTCATCATGTGAAATTCTTTTTTCGAAAATCTCGCCTTCTTGTACGCGCGCCTACTTTTGCTAGAGTCCGCCTTCTCATTGCCTGGTATTGAGCAGTGGGAGGGGACCCATACAGAGGTAATCCTACATGATCTTTCAACCAACACACACACACACACACACACACACACACACACACACACACACACACACACACACACACACACACACACACACACACACATCTCCGCGCCCTTATTTTTGAAAGAAAGTAAGATGAGTGCCTCACTGTTTTCATCGACTTGAGGGCCTTAATAGAACTGAAATTATCTGAGAAGATGAAATAATGGTCTATGGGCAAGTCGGAAATAATCCCCAATGCGAAATTGATTGCTGCCAGCTCAGCAACATATACGGAACAAGGTTCCTGAAGTTTCCGGAAGGCAGATGAGTATTCATTGTAAACACCGAAACCAGAGGATCCATCAATGCGTGACGCATCAGTGAATTTTTTTGCAATTGACATGTTGGTACTTTTCAATATAATAAAGATTAATTGCACATATAGGTCGAAATTAATCTGGAACTCCTTGAATAACCTGCTCCATGGAGAGATCATAATCAATAGAGGAACTGTGATGAGTGAAGTGTACACTAGGAGAATAATAGCAACGAAGACTAATATATAAACTGATTCATGATGCTAACTAAAAAGTAATAAAAATTCAGATGGGACTGACTTGCGATTTCCAGCAGTTCAGATATTTTGTGTTTTTTTTTGTTTCATTAATCAACAACATGCCATTTGCTGAGTCAGCTGACTCGTTATCGGGTTAAGATAAGACAAGTTGGCAGGAGTATAAAGACCATTATTCAGATGCTCTAAATATTAAACAACAAAACCTGCAAGCATAAGCAACTGTCGTTCGAAATTTTTGCGCCATTAAAGTTAAATATAACTTTGGAAACTTTGCGAGCGAAATTGTAATTGATATTACACCCAACCTAACTATATAGGTTGCTCCAGGTGTTAACTTACATTCCCATAAGCTCAGCTGGAGCTGCTCAGCCATAAAACGCATAAAAACATGAGTGAGAAGTACCATTACGCAGTACCGATTTTCAAATCTGACTTATTTAAGCATTGAGAACGGAGTTGTGAAGGAATCAGTATCAACCGACACAATTTTGAAGATTTAAAACGCGTTAACCAAACCAATCTGAATTCTGATATAAATTTAAAATGTTCTTTGACTTAAGGTTGTTCCTTGAAGTTTTAAGACTTTTAGTTCAAACTTGACTCTTTATAGATTCAGGTCTATTCTCCCCCTCGGATGAGTTGAGACTTCTCAAGAGAATCGAGTAAGGTGACTACAGTAACCTCGTGTGAGTCCATTCTTCATTTGATCCACACAGAATAATACGAGATATACAGGGTGGCAACGTAGAAATGATACACTCGGAAATTGTTATAAAACTTAAACAGAATTGTATTTCTCATTCATTTCACTTTTAATAACAAGACAAAATGTTAAACTTTTTTGTGCTTAGTGAAGTTCAAACCTTTCACCTTGTACTTAATCACGGTACGGAGACGCTTCTCAAAGTTTTTGCAAGCCAGCACGCACCTACTCCTCCGGCATTTGATCCCAAATCTCAACCAAGCGTTTTTGTAAATGAGTCCAAACACATGTGCTTCATATTGCCCAGTTTTCCAAGCATGTAGCTCCCAGATGCTGAAGTCCAGTGGGTTCAAATCAGAGACGATGCAGGCCATTCTGAGCAGCTGATGAAACATGGTAAATTTGCTTACACCAATGCTGAACAACTATGGCCTTATGCGCTGGAGCTGAATCTGCTGAAAGCAAAAACTTTCTGCACCGAAAGTTTCTTAGCATAGGGAAGTAGGTGGTCCTTGATGACGTATTGTAAATAGTACTCTTTGTTTATTTTCACCCCTGTCTCATGAACACAGCGGTACAGTTTGTCTTGACGACATTGCACCCCAAACCATCACCGAAGGCATTTGATATCGTCCAACCCTCGTTTGTCAGCCGGTATTTCACGAAGATTTGTTCCATATACACGATCATTTTGTTTGTTCAGGACATTTCAGAGTAAACAATTTTTCATCTGAAAAATTATGTTATGACTCAGCGTGGTCTTGAGCAACGCACGTGATCTGGCAACTCTGTCTTCAATATTCTTGCGTGTCAATCCGTGAATCCTCTGTTTTGAAAGCTCCATATCAAGGTCACCTTTCAAAATATTTTGCATTGATGTGTGACTCATTTTCATTTCACGCGCCATTTTTCTCGCCGACTGAGCCGGATTCCTTCGAATTCTCTCATTAACTGCCTTGATCGCCGAGGGCGTCCGTACACTACGTTTTTTACCGGGTTTCTTCTTAGGGACAACAGTACCAGTATCTTTGAAACGTTTTATGGTCCTGTACACAAATAATCTGCTCAACTTCAAATGCGACAGCTTCCTTCTGATCTCCAAATTAGTCAATCCGTCAAGATGCAAGATCCGAATTTGTTCTCTACATGAATCCATTTCTATTTTCGTCAACTTAAGAGCACTAATTCAGTTTGTTGTTTACGAATGAACTGACAACAAGTCACTGTTTCAAATCGTACACAAGGGGTCTACCGATAATGGTATACATTGTAGCGAGGAGATCACAAATGAGTGTATCACTTTCATGTTGCCACCCTGTATATTCACCACAATCGATTCTCTTGAGGCATCTCGACTCACCGAGTCGCAGAATAGACCTAATAATTCGATTGAACCTGTTTTGATTTATCAATTAAAATAATCTGTCTCCAACAATTACGCTACTTTCGTCGCTCTTTTCAATATTCCTATAAACGAAAAAAATTCCTTCGGACAGGCCCGCTCAAGGCCCCCTCCAGACTAATTGTCTAGTTCCGCCAATGAAAAGCTGACAGCCTAGCAAGAGAAGGTTCAGCATCAAATTTATTGGGTCCCGAATCATTTAGTGGAGTCCCAGAGTGTGCTCTGACGACTGAAATAAAAAATTGGGAAATCTGGATAAACAATAGAAAAGGGCCTATCAACAATTGTAAACAAACACTTCTGAGCCTATTTCCTCGCAAAGCGTAGGCCACCCACGCAAACCAATACCATCATCATGTAGGGGAAAGTTCCCCCTACACGACGATTCTGTAGGTTTACGTGCATAGCCAACGGCTTGCGAGAAAAAGGGCTCAGAAGTGTTTGTTTACAAATGTTGATGGGCCCTTTTCTATTGTTGATCCAGAAATGTCCATGGTAGAATCAAACTGGAACGCCACGGATACATGCAGACAAGCCAAGAGATTTATAAGACCAAGTGCTCGTCCAGACTCGTCTGTTAACTGGTCACTGCCCGAGTAGGTATCACCTAAACAAAATTGGAAGAATTCATTCTACAGAATGTCGGTTTTGCCAATTTTAAACTGAAACTGCAGAACATATACTCTGCAATTGTGGAGCATGATTCAATCAAAGGATGTCAATATTTGGAAAGGGGTTACTAGAGCTCTCCGAAATTTGGCAAAACGATCCTGGTAGGGTATTAGACTTTATAAAATGCATTCAATGACAAATGTAAACAATGACTCTCTCCATAAGTATCTCGTGATACAAAGTTTACTCATGTTAATCACCAACTTTATCAGATCTCTTCAAAATGATGTGATGGAATAAGGAGGTAAGTTCTCAATGTCGAGAAAGTTGTGGAAAAAGCCATTGCTTACGTTCTTCAATTCGGCTCCAATAAAAAATCTCTGTCGAATTCACCACTCCCAACTGAATGCCTCAAAGGGTTGTTTAGGTTAATTCACGACCATTTCACCATTTTCAAACTCTTTGGTTGTTTGGTTGTAAAACTAACTGGTCGTCTTGAAAAGGACCCAGGCAAGGTACCCGTTAAAAATTAATTTATATTTCCGGTACATTTGGGCTGCAGGACACTGTCTTGTGCTCTATTCACTTCGGACAATAGTTTATTAAACTCCTCCTAGTGGAAACGACAACCACGTGGACTGAGTCTGCTTCAAGCATCGTTTGTGAACGATTGTAACGATACTCTGTTGCGCACTTTTTGCTATCTAGTATAACTCATTATCTACGATCTATTGTTCACTGGCGCGAATGATCGAGTGAGCTCTGAAAAAGAACAATAACACTGCTTCTATCGATCGTCATATCGATATTATTATTTCATCATATTCACCGTATGCTTTGTTTCGAAACATGTTGTTATCGGGCCTAGCGCGTTATCTATTATTTCGATTATCTATTGTTTGGTGGCGCAATTGATTGCCGAGTACATGCCTAAAAAGTTTGTAGACAGTTTTGAATAGTTTTTGCGAGTGATTCCCAAATTGAAAAATTCCTGTGAAATTGATGCCGGTCAGCTGAAGATTTTATAAGGCCTGTTTATAAAAATGCCTCATTTATATCTGAGCGTAACTTTTTTATCCGTGGGTATAAAATGATGAAAATATGGGTATAACTAGTTTGGAGTGAATTGTTTTCATAACAATCGGTTCAGTGATTATTGTGATATCATCGAATGAAGAAAAAAATCGCCGGAGAATTTTGAACGCCGTGATGGAAAATCCGACTGCGACCATGAGATGGATCGGATGACAACTGGGAATCAACCATACAACTTTGTCTCGGGTGGTAAAATCGTTTAAGGAGTCCCAGACGACGAAGACAGCTGACCCTGTGAAGGCCCGGAAGGTGTTGGATTATTTCAAGTGTAATCCTTTCGTTTGGCGACGTGGCTCTGAATGCAAAGTGTTCGCCCTGGTTCGTTCAGCAAACCATGAAACGAGCTGGGCTTCGTGTATTCAAGGTCCGCAAGGCTCTGAACCGGCGTAATCAGCAACACACGGCGGCCAAATCCCGCGCAAGGAAGCTGTATCGAGAGTGGTTAACGGAATTTTCTATAAAATTCGATTAATTGTCAACAAAACAAACAATGACAACTGTAAAAACACAGAATACTTCATCATTCCTCAATAGTAACGAGGTAGCTCGACATGAACTAAACAAAGGGTAGGGGATGTACTATAATATATCAAATTACTGGTCGCAGTGGTTTATGTCACGAACAGCAGAAAAAAAACTGGAAGCCAATCTTCTAGTCGACCAAAGTGCCAGAGAAATGGCCAGGCTAGTGGCGAGTCAGTACAGGCCTCCAAGCCAACTCAGACAGAAGCGTCCGTCTCCTTGGGAAGTCCCACCCCATCCCCCGTTGGGGCAGAGACGAGGAAGTCGTCCATGGAAGTGACACCTGGCGCCTCCAAGAAGCGGTTGGTGTCGAGCTGCTGTCGAGGCATCAGTCGCACTGGACTCGGCTCTAAAAGTGGCCATACTCAAAGTGTGGTGGTCCGTTTGCCCACTGAGTCCAAATGTATGACGTGCTCTGAGAAACCAGATGACAAGCACTTCACGGAGGTTCAAAGTGCCCGACCCACAAGGGCAAACCACGAAGTTAGTCACAGTGCTGACACTCACCAGCAGGCTTATCATTTTGACTTATCCATATTCATTTGCCGATAGTCTTCTCAGAAGCTCAATTTCAAAATATAATGTATGATGAGACTTATGGTGCTTGAGTACACCTACAACTTGGTCTGACAATACATAGCTCTATCTCTTATATCTGAGGAATAAGAGCGTATATTCGCAGTGATCTTCGCGATGATATTCGCGGTGAAGATCACGCTGATTATCATCGTGAAGATCACTGTGAATATACGCTCTCATGTCGAAGATATAGGAGTTAGAGCA
The DNA here is from genome assembly GCA_034211315.2 of Aedes japonicus. NCBI lineage: Eukaryota > Metazoa > Arthropoda > Insecta > Diptera > Culicidae > Aedes > Aedes japonicus. The sequence goes on along the minus strand of JASCZW010004099.1, from coordinate 9,608 downwards.
ATGTACTGTTAGACAAAGTTGTAGGTCTACTCATGCACTACAAGTTCAATACATCATATTATCAAATCGACCCTCTGAAAGGAGATATTGGCAAATGAATATGCCTGAGTCAAAAATGATAAGCCGCAACCCTGCACCCAACTAAACCATAACCACTGTGAGGCAGCTCAGCAACTGCTGTATCAGGAAGTTCACGAGTTCGGGAACGGATAAATGGCGATACGGTCAAAATTTGGTCAATATCAACTTGACGTATTTCTTTCAATTTTGCATTTAAAAAACCTGAACACCCCTCATTTTGAAGGTGTGTGTGTGTGTAGAATGTTGCTCCTATTTTGATTTTGGAATTCACTCTTCAGTTGTCAAAATGCCGTCCAAGCAAGAAAGAGCAGCGTATCAAATTTTGCTCGCGCATCGCGAAAATCCGAGCTACTCGCACGCAAAGTTGGCAAAATCGCTAAAAGTTGCCAAATCAACCGTTACAAATGTAATTAAAGTGTTTGGGGAACGTTTGTCGACAGCCAGGAAGTCTGGATCGGGGGAAATCGAAAACCGGAAGCCGCTGAGACGACAAAGAGAGTTGCCGGTAGTTTCAAGCGAAACCCTAACCTATCTCTCCGAGATGCCGCAAATAAGCTGGGTGTATCGTCTACAACCGTGCATCGAGCCAAAAAACGAGCCGGACTATCGACTTACAAGAAGGTAGTGACTCCAAATCGCAATGATAAACAAAATACGACGGCCAAAGCGCGATCCCGGAGGCTGTACACGACGATGCTGACGAAGTTTGACTGCGTGGTAATGGACGACGAAACCTACGTCAAAGCCGACTACAAGCAGCTTCCGGGACAGGAGTTTTATACGGTAAAAGGAAGGGGAAAGGTAGCAGATATTTTCAAGCACACGAAACTGTCAAAGTTCGCAAAGAAATATCTGGTTTGGCAAGCCATCTGTACCTGTGGCTTGAAAAGCAGCATTTTCATAGCTTCCGGGACTGTCAACCAAGAAATTTACGTGAAAGAGTGTTTGAATAAACGTCTGCTGCACAGAAAAAAATAATTAATTTTAACAAGCGTGTAAAATTTCCTCTCGTTTAATTTCAACCTAGAGGAGGCGTAAACAGCGAGGTTGTATGCAATCATCCATACAACATACAAAAATGTTTGTAATCTGTCATACAAAAGGCTAGATGCAGCCGTTATCTGACCTCTATTTACATGAAATATCCCATTACTTTCTGCCAAATCTAGCATTCCATTTATGTGCATTAGAAAACGCATAAAATTCAATGTTTCTTTTTATCTGTGTGCCTTTCCTGAAGAAACACGGTTGTTCCGTACTGTTTTGGCCGGATTTGGCATCTTGCCATTACGGTAAAAAGGCCATGGAGTGGTACGCCGCCAACAACGTGCAGATGGTTCCCAAGGACAAGAACCCTCCCAACACGCCAGAGCTCCGCCCAATTGAGAAATACTGGGCTATTGTCAAGCAGAACCTACAGAAGACCAAAAAAACTGCTAAGGACGAGCAGCAGTTCAAGGCAAACTGGCTTCAAAATCTGATGGCAGGGGTCAAGCGTAAGGCCCGGCAATTCGGATTTGGAAAAGCGGAAGCCTAACTGAATATTTTTCCTGAATTTTATACTAATTGAACTTGAAAAAGAAATTTAATTTGATTTTTTAAATAAACGATTTCACCGATTTACACGCGTTTTCCCTTGACCAAATTTTGACCGTATCACCCTTTAACGCTGAAATGGGAAGTCCTACCCCACTCGCCATATTCTCCTGACATTGCACCGTCCGATTATTACTTGTTCCGTTCGATGGCACATGGTCTCACTGGTCAGCAATTCCACTCATATGATGACATCTTAAAATGGCTTGATTCTTGGATAGCATCAAAAGACGAACAGTTCTATCGAAATGGTTCGAAAAAATTGACACCCGCCGTGAACGATGAGTAAAAAATATATTCAGTAGGTACCATTTTCGCTCTCTTCATTTCGTTCTATCAGTCACGCAATATATTCGTGTTTACTTATTTTGCTATGCTCAGTCATTTCGTTGTTCTTGTGTTCCACACAACTCATTTACACCACAGCAAAGCACACGGCTATTCAAGCCTCAAGAGATATTGGTTGCTTGACTGAATATTCTGGTAACCAGTCATTCATTTTCCCGTTCGTGGGTGATTTTTTTTTTGCCACAGAAGTTCAAGTATTCCCGAACATGGCTGAAGGCAAAGGAGTTTGTGGGGCATTTGTTCGAGAAAAGGCATTTGCAGGATCGAATCGAGAAGTTTTGTTTTTTTCCACTTCATTGATTCTCCAAATGAATGACTGTTCTTTCGTCTTCACGGTAGAACGTTAAAATTGAATGAGTTGTTTGCACTTACGTACATTCACTGCTTTCTCGAACGAATGAATGATCAAAGTAAAGCAACACAAAACAAGTTGACTCATCTTGCACAAGAGATTCATGAAGGCAAATTTGTGTTTACTTCATGTTCGCTAGGATCAGTGCGTGATGACTAATATTTTAACTCAGTTAGGGTGCAATTTGAGAATTGAATATGATATTTTTAAGCTCTGGTATTCACGTTCTACCAGAAAGATGGGAAAAAGTCGTAGCTAGTGATGGGCAATACTTTGAATAACTCGTTTGTAACCTTTGTTTTCAAAATAAAGTTCCTTTTTCACAAAAAAAAACAGCGAGAACTTAGTTGCGTTCCTAATAGCATATAAGGTTGAAATGTTAATTACTTAGCACGAGCACCTAGAATAATATATGAATGTTGAATAATGTAAAAATTGAAATAAATAAAGAGTTAAAAAAAAACATACGTCGTTTTGAATAAGTAACCGAGAAATGTTCATTGTTTATCAGTAATGAACATTTGGTGTACTGAATAATAATTTGCCAAAGCACAGGTCAATCAGAGATAAGAGCAAATGACGACTTGGACTTTCGCTATGATAGTTCATTCGCACAGCTGAAAACGTTGTGGTTGTGGCATGTTTCTCAATTAATAAAGTAATCAACAAATTTAATGAAATAGCGTCTACCTGCCAGTGGAGTTTAAGTTTAATCAGAAAATGACATTTGGTAGACCTCGCCCATTTGGAAAGAAAATGATTCAATTAATAACCCATTCAAAAACACAAATTCATTCATTCGATGAGATGCTGTCATCTCTTCGCAGTTCACTCGAAATCAAACGCGTAGTATAGTTGATTTTTGTATTTCTTATATGATGCATTTCTTATTTGACGTTGGGAATAATTATTTCAGCGAGGGGGTGGGTTCTGACCCCTGCGTAGTGGTTAACATCCTTCCCTCTCACGCCAAAGTCACGAGTTCGAATCTCACCCCGAACGTGTTACGAAAATATCCAAAAGAGATGTTGTAAGTGACTACAACGGGAAGTGAACCAGCTCGAGGCTGAAAATCTCGATAATCAAGGAACAAAAATAAAAAACATTATTTCGACAATAAACCAATCATTTTCCCGAACAATGACTTAAGTTCAAATGATATACGCATCAACAGAAACCTTCCTCATTTTAGTTTGTATAAAGATAAAGCTAAAGATAAATTCTAATGACATATCCATCGAATGAATATGCTTTTTTATGATTGAATGACCCTCTCCAACCGATGCTGATGATTGTATGAATGTTCCCATCGATGGATGAAAGGATGAAAGCCAAAGCTACTTACTACTAACTGATGATGTCTAGAGAAGTTGGTGGCGGTGGTTATCTACGATGCTTTAGTAAAACTCAATACAAACACACAAACTCACACTCACAGAGCAGATGGCAGCACTATCACAGTTGTGCAAATAGTTTTCTAAACCTAAATTTTGGAACGAAGAAACTCGGCAGCCCTGCATAAAGATCTATATCAAGCCAATCAAGAACACGTAACTTTTTTTTTTTACACTAAAAACAATCTAGTAACCCCTCTAGAGTTTGACGCGAGCTAAATGTTCTACGGAAACTGAAACGCAAACAACTACGTTGTAACTAACGCACTAAACAGGAACTACTACTGGTCTCTCTATTTGTTCGCAATTTCGAAATTCCGATTGTTTGTTTTTTTTTTCTTCTATACGTGTTTATGTGTGAGGGTAGGGGGGGTTGAATAAATATTCTAAATGGTGTTGGTGGTGATGTGTGAGAGATAATTTTGATTTGAGCTATCAATTTTTGACTTATTCCAATTCGCAGGGGTGTGTTGGGGACAAAGGGTAGACAAAAGCGAGCAAGTTCGACAGAGAGGGACAGAGTGTTGGTAAGAGAACAAAACCTTTTCATAGTAATAATCGTCGTCATCATCATCATCGTCATCTTCCTCATCCTCATCATCATCATCGTCATCAACATCAACGGTGCCATCATCGTCGTCAAATTCGTCTTCGTCGTTTTGACCGATTCGGGTGTAGCCGTAGCTATCGAAGGACGTGCTCGATTGTTTGCTAGATTGCACCGGAATGGTGCGTAGTTTGTCCAGCTTGTAGTTCAACAAGCGCCGGAACAGATCGGAATCAGCGCAATTGGCGAACCGTGACGGAGCGTCCGGTTTCTGATGCGATGTTGTCAGTTCCGATGATGTTGATGGAAGGATGGCTGAAGGCTGATCGGAGGGGATAGGATTATTGAGAATGATCGGTTCGTTAGAGTCTGCTGTAGTGGCCGGCAAGCTGATGTTGATGTTGCCAGTGTTGCCAGTATTGTAGTCGAATGTGGCTTTTGAACGTACCTCGCCGGTGTCATCTCCGGAGTCGCACAGATGGGTTTCCCTCGTCAAGGATATGAACCCTGGGTTTTTGTGGGTTGATAATATGTGCAGAGGGGAAGATACGATTATACAAAATTTTAGTGATTGTGAGTGAGGGTGAGTGCTGGAATTGTGAGAAGCAAGGGGGGAGACTGCTAACAAGCTCATTACCTTTGCTAGACCTTTGTGCGTACTCGCGAGTGGAAGTCAACGATTCAGTTGACGATGAACTGCTCGCTATGGGATGGCGATAGAGTGGACGCCTTTTGGGACTTTTACGAGTCGGAGTAGTACAGGAGAACTTGGATCCAGTGCCACTGTGTGTGTTGCCCGAAACCTGATGGTGGTTCTGGTGACTGGAGCCGTTGTCCTTGTCTTTGTTTCCTCCGCCAGGAATCTCCAACAATATCGAGGTCGATTTCGAAGGAGAGAGCGTCACTCCAGAGCGGGAACTGCGACGCTCTCTCCTGCGACCCACGGTACTCTTGCGATGATGAATTGTCGAGCTGCCCTTACCATCGGACGAGGGGAAGTCATACAGGCCGTCTGAATCGGTGAACGGCAGCTGTTGGTCTTTCTTGCCGTAGAAAAGCGGTGAGAACCGTTCCATGCTGGCGGTTCGATCGCTGGAAAAGGAAATTTGGTTTGGTGGGTGGAGCAATGGCAGACTTCTTCTGACTTCTGAGGGGTGGGCGGGTGCTTAGTAGACACGCACCGTCTAGTTTGTTGAAACTGTTGCTGTAGGGGAACTCTGCGCTAGCTATGTTTTGTGTGTACGTGTAAGGCAAGATGGCTGAACTTCTCGTTCGCAGTGTGGAGTTCATCGGTTCACAGGGAAGCTGGTCTTTTATTTTTTTAAATAAATTCCGAAAATCACCTTGCCAATTCAAACCTGTACTTCTCAGAAAAATAACTTTTCGATCGACATAGATAATCAATAAGCATTCCAAAATATTGAATTCGATTTGTGAGGAAAGTCGGGTTTGCGTGATTTATTCAAAATAGTGAAGTGGGCGGGGAAGGGGGTATATTATCAAAAATTGTCTAGAGAGTGCATGAAAGTATTTGTGTTCGAAGGAAAATGTACATCTGAATGGTGACAAAATATACATATTTACCGCTAATCAAGGTTCGTTTACCGTGCGCTCAATCTGTGGAAGGGTTCTACCAATTTACACGAGAAGTTCAACCTTCGAGCACCCACCGTTCCTAGGACACGATCACGATTCGACCTTTCTTGATTTGGGGAGGGTAAGATGAAGTCTGGTCGTGTATCCGTGTCAATACTGTGTACTGTCTCTTTCTCTCTCTTTCTCTCTACATGGGCTCAGTTACCTCAAGGGGCTCTCGGAGCGTGACGAAACCGGTGAGAGCTTATCGAACCCACTCTCCGACTGAATCACGATCGAGGGCAGCTGCAGTTGAGACATGGACACTGTCTCCGTCTGGTTCAGTATGCTTCGGCCATTCTCGATCAGATCCTTCCCGATGTAGAGCTCTAAGTCTTTGGCACTTTTGATTTCTCCTTCTTCGATCTTCTCGTCTAGATGATCGGTTCCAATGCCTTCATCGTTGGACTCAAGTAGTGGATCATCGGATAGCGTCTCCGAGTCCGACCTTAGTCGAAAGGACTCGTGACGGTCATTAGTGGCACCGGTGGCTGCCCCACCGGAACCACCAGTAGCTTCGTTGTGTTTTTTCAGAATCGATGTATGACGACGGCCGTTGGCTCCCATCATGGAGCTAAGTCCAGGAAGCCCGTTCCACCGGAACCTTTGCACAATGGCGAAACATCAAGTTAGCTAAGGGTACGATCATCTCTGTGGAAAAGCATCAAGTCTCACCTGAACCGGGGTCTTCCATCTCGCTCGGACATAGAGGATTGCTAGATCCGCACCTACTGGGACCGGGACTAGCCATACTAGAGTAGCCAGACGAGCTAAGGTTACTTTCGGACGGTGCTCGATCACCGCGGATACACATCGAAAACGGACTGAGATAGCACATGCCTACGGAACTACCGGACACGCCGAGGGTGTTGGCCCCGTTTTGTTTACCTGTGGCGGCCGGTGACATGCAGTCGGCGTCGGACTCCAGCTCACTCATATTGGACGTAATCGTGATCATCGGTGGATCAAATGGGAGATCCAGCGAACCGGGCTTCTCCCACTGTTTCAGCAATCTGCAAGTGCAAGGGGTCAACTGGTTAGACACTGTACTACACAAAACAACATCAAGCACATCTAAGGACACATTGAGCACATCGACTAAGGCCCTAAACTACAAAGAATCGCACCTTTTCTGCTGCTGCTTGTTGGGGAAGAATGAACTAGTTTCTCCGATACTGGCTCGCTGGGGAGGAGGCGAACCGAGGAACATCACTACCGAGGAACGTTCCTTCGTTGGACTAGGATGCTGGATGATAAGCTCTGGGATCACCAAATCCGAGGGCGCACAGCTCGTTCTCGGTCAGGGGTAGGAGGTTGAACATCGATCGAGATCTTTGGAGGTGGTGGAATCTTACGGCTTCGGCTGGAACCGTTCGAACTGTTCGAGTCGCTCTGAGAGGATAGATTCGTCGGGGTAGGTGAATCGGTGTCCGATTCGGGATGGTTGATTTCGATTGTGACTTGATGGGGTTTCGAGTTCTGAGTTGGAAGAAGCAAAAGAAGAATCATATTAGACAGAACCGAACGAACTGGGAACCACCATGGGGACTTACGTTGTATCCGGAATAGTCGCCACTGAACGTCACGGACATTGACTCATCATGCATGTTCTGGGGCGATCGGATCCGCTGGGGTCGTGGCATAATTGGCGTCAACGCTGGCGACGGGATTGGCGTGGGCATTTCTCTGATTGGAGACAGGCACTTGTTATTGATTCCGTTGCTGGGTATCTCCAGCAGTATGGTTGGTGGATGCATCTGCGTGCTAGTGGTGGTGGTTGTCGAAGGTGTCGTTTTGTGAGCGCTAAGTGCATCGAGAACAGGTACTTCGATTGTACTTTGACGGTAGAATACAGGTGAGTCGGGTGCCCCGCTAGAGAAGCTAACCGGCGTGTGAATGGACGAGGTCGACGAATCGTCATCGCCGGCCACGTCGTCCTGTGGGCTAGACGCCGTCGGAGTGGACGACGGCGAAATTACGATCGACGACGGAAGGTTGATGCCGGCGCTCGAGGTGGCAAAGTTCTTGAACATGGCCAGGATCGAATCGGCACTGGAGACCTTGGGACGGGGCCGCCGGTGGTGGCCTCGCAAACCGAAATCATGCAAAGCTAGCTCGGAACTGGACAGCGAATCGCTTCCCTGGTTCGAGGAAGTGCTGTGCGGCGAACGAATTTCGTTTGTGCTCGGTGACGGTGGTACGGAATTTGCGCGTTGCGGTACTTCAGTCGGAAGACTTAAAGCGCTAGAATGTTTTGTTCCCTTTTGGTAAAGAAATAGATAGGATTTTTGTTTTCGCTTTTTCTCTTTCCGTTTCCGCTTGTCAGTTTTAGTATTAGTTAAGTTGTTTGTTGTTTGTTTGTTGTTATTGTTTTATTTTGTTTTTGTTGTAGAGACACAACCACATAGATATACACGTCGAGAACTCAAACAGAAACGAAAAAGAACACGAAACACACACCGATCTAGAGGGTACAAAGTTGATAGAGCGTGTCGCAGCGAGGTAACTCATCGTGGTGATGTTCAGAACAAAAACGGAAAATGCATAAAACTTTGCGCAAAAATTCAAACCAAAACATTGCAGCACCTTCGGGGTTCGTATGAATAGAGAGTGTAGCTGAGTCGTTGATCATGGTCATCATGTTTTCTGATAAAATACAAACAAAAACAAAACAGTATATCCTGGAAAAAAACAACTTGTTTCTTACTGGCAACACTTTCCATGGCAGTGATTGAATTATTCTTGCCTAAGACAGTTCGCCTTTCTAAACCACCCTGTAGTGGCAGAATGGTTCTCGAAAAAAACATTTTACGAGATGATTCTGAATATCTGCTTTTACAATTCAGTTTACTGAAGATAGAATGATAACTATAAGGTCCTCTTACAATGAAAAAAAAAGCGCAACTGTAGGAAGTGGTTTCACCATGGTCTTCCTGATTGGGAAATTGATGCTGAATTCAATTAAAAAATAGAGTTGGTATGAAATCCGTGATTCATTTCTATAGGCTATGGTCCACTTGAAGACTAGCTTCACTTGAAGATGAAGTGAAAGCATTCGATTCGAAGCATGTGGCTCTCTTGATTTTATTTCGAGCTAAGCAAATGAGTTTCATCACCACATCAGCAACTCCAACATGTTTGGGTATGATAGAAGAAAAGCAGCGATTGGTTGATCCACTCTAAGGTGTATTGCATGCCTTTCGCTGATGGCAAGCTGAATGAATGTTGCTTACAACGAATGAGACATGTGTTCAATGCACGAAAACTTTGTTCACAAATCGAGCGTTGGTGAATTTAAAAATATTTTCAGTATAGTGCAAATGGAGACTCATCGAGAACTATATGGATCACCAATGTCTGTTCCAGATTAAATACGGTAAAACGTAGTCTCAGCATTCAAAGTTGATTGATTTCAGCTACCTTGTTTAAGGTGGATATTCGGGGCAAATTAACTACATCAATGGTTGCCATGTTTACTGTTAAGCTCTGGCACTAAGAGATTTTCCAGGAAACCCAAAACTTGAGTATTAGAGAAGCTACTGCACGACAAGTAAAGTTAATTCTAGACTAAGGAATGTATCGAAAATAAGCTATCGAAGTACACGTGCGTTGTATGCGTATATTTGTGGTAGTTTTAATCTGTTCATCATAGCAT